>NIUQ01000083.1:67223-79785 GCA_002796945.1 Plectus sambesii
CTGAAATTCCAAGGGCTTATATACCAGTTCATCACTTTTACTTACAATTTCGTCACCCTTGCATCCGATTTTATCATCCGCGAGTTCGATACGAACGTCAAGATTGACGAAGTTCAATGCATAAGTGGCAAATTTGGATGCAAAAATGGCGATTTACAGTTGAAGACCGCACATACGTAAGATAATTTCATGAAATGGCAGTATTCTATAACTATCCCAAAAAACTGTTTCAAATAGGAATCTGAGTGAGTCACTTTTGAATTAAAGTTTCACATGAAGTTTTTATGGAGTTTAAGATGCTTACTAAAATAGTTGGTGTCATAAACGTGATACACGGGTTCTCCATACCGCCTAATGGAAACGAAGGTGGGACAACAAGTAGATCGTAGCGACCCCAGACATATGGTCCCATTAGTTCTTCGGCCGTCTTCAGCATCTGTTCAGTCTAAAAATAAAATTTATAAACTTGCGCGCGCAGAACTGCTTTTATTCTGTAAAGCGTTTTCAAAAAGCAACATTCCATTGCAGACATTTAAAAGTATAGTCCAATAATGTAACTGACTAATGCTCGATCATTTTATTTTACAGCATTAAGATGAGCAAAAAACTTGAATCGCTTTATCGTCTGTTCAAGGAACGCTTCTTCTGGCTCTTTTTGACTCTGAACAAAATTTAATGCGAATTGAACGGAGATATTTATGAGGCACCCGACTTAAAGAAAAGCATGATTGCGCGAGTAGGGTAACTTTTATATTATACTGATAAAAAACGAGCAATTGAGTATCTTTGTTGTACTGTCATCACTGCATAATCATTTGCAGAATTACGACACAATTCCAAAATTCAACATTTTCAATCGTTTTTTGAAACAAGCACCTCAAACTAATAATCAGTTCTGAAATATGGTAGGGAAAGGTTTACCTCAGCAAATTCGTAAGCGGCTTTGTCGACGACAGAATATTCGGCCCAAACTGCGCAGCGATCGCTTAAATCGCGCTTGTCCAGTCTTCCAGCAACCATTGCAATCAAATAACTTGGAATAGGTATCTAAAGTATCAAAAATTAGAATGAATAAATATTGGCTTTCGGTAAATATCGCATTCAGACTGCGTTACGTGAGCGGAATCATTTCAGTCGAAACTAAATTTATCTTTACGTTTTTAATTAAACTGTGTTCGATCGAAGAATGTACATGAAAACCATTTCGTCTCTCAAACGTTCAAAACGGCTCGACGAAAGTTTACTGTTGATAAAAGTTACTGCGGCTTACCTTCTGCTCGAAACTGTAGATCGAAAACCCTGGATGATCCGGGGATGGTCGAGGAGCGCATGTCGAGACGGCGCTCATTAGCGCAACGACACTGTTGGGCACTGTAACCTGCAACGGCAAAAGGAAGAGCATTAAAAGTACGCGGTCAATATGGATTTAACCTAATTGAATAACGAACTTCATAGTGTCAAGAATAGGCTTAGAGTTGAGCGAGCGCAAAAAATGCGTACTGTTCAGATGTGTATCCTCAAAGTTTAAAAATTAGTCTTTACAGTGCAAATATTGCAGAAAAATATCGAATATAATTAAAGGAAAAAATGGGCTTGGATGCTCAGCAATAAAATTTTATAAGTCAGTTTGGACGATCAAATCAAGGAATATGCCGAGCTTGCAAAATCGCTTTACCTCGGCATAGTAGGTTTGCTTGACGCATGGCGTATCCATGCAGGGTACAATACTGCGCGCGTTGATTTCCTGACAGTAACTGAACACCATTGGCTCGATTTTGTCTGCTGTTTGCTCCTTTGCAAACCATTGTAGTGCTGAGGCGCTCGGGGATGTTTCGAATTCAATGCAGATCTTGCTGTAACAAACGTCATTTTTATTTGATCAACTCTTTTATTGATTAATGGATATTACTAAATCACACCTTCTGCCAGGCCACCAAACATTGATGCTATACTTTTAAGGAATAGCTCTCACTTTTACGTATTTATTTGAATAGAGATACTGAATTTCTGTTACTGTCATCTAAAGAACGCATTGAACAGATTTGAATATTTTTGATTTGCCTTTTTTAAAACTTTCACAAGAGCAAATTAAAGCAGACGTTGGAAAACAGTTTTACGTCTTTCTTAAAGGATAGGCGAGAGAGAGGTGGTCATGGGGTGTCTATTAATTTGGTATAATGCGATATACACTTAACCTGCATTGCAAGTTTGTGTTACAGACTTCTTAACACTTGACCCCATGCTTTACGGTGTCTTGTGCGGTTACAATGGTGTTACGACTAAAAACTTCTGCTACACTTAATGAGCAAAATAAAATAAATTTTCATTTACCATAATGAGCCAGCTTTCCTCTCTCCCAAGTCAACTTGTAGCTTCGTGCCGAATGCCTCCAGCTCATATCGCTCTTCGGTAAAAACGGTGTCTTTGCCATCAACCAGTATTGATCGAATGTGCAAGTCCTTTGTATCAAGAAGCTGAAGAAAATATGTGTTGGCACGTTTATAACTTTAATTGGGAACTTTTGCATTCAACACATAAGAAACGTAAAACCAATGGAGAATGGAACAAGAACATTGTGCTGAAAGATTTTGAACTAGGTTGCGAGCATTTAATTTTGCTTCCAACTTTGCCTTGTCATATCACAAAACATGTTACTAACGTTCAAAAAGCGATGCGATGGCTCATTATATTATGAAGATGAAGGGCTGCGGCAAACTGAGGCCCGAAAATAAAACTAATTCGCGATATTACTGCTTATATGGCTCATAAAAATAAAATGACGCGCACCGCAGTTACATTCTATTCATTGAATACATGTAAAAAGGATCGTGGAAAAAACGCTTAAGTTCGTTTCGAATTACTTTCAGCGATCCATAAATAGGCTTACTTATCCGTCGTATTAGAATGAAATACGAGAAAATATCCTATGCGGATATCAAAAATGATAATGAAAATATAGTTTACACTGAAACTAGCGTGCACTCATAAAACCAAGTTGAGCATTAAACTTTTAATTCTTTCAAATCTGTTCCGTCCGTACGAGATTAATTACACGAAAACAAAGCCATTACTCAGTAACTAAAGCGCTCCTTACCACATTCTTGGTATCCTTCACAATTACTACGCTCAATGTTGCAGTGCCCGTCAGCGTCTTCCTGTCAAAATCGACGAGCCATTTCAGATCGATATGTTGGATTGTTGCTTCCGCAAAGTTCGCGCAAGACGCGGGATCACGCGAAGTTACCATCGTCAAAACGGTCGAGGTATACCGACCAAACCAATTCTACGCGTCTTGAATAACACAGTGGGATGATCGTGGTAGAGCGTTGTAGCAAATGGAATGAGGTGATGCCTTATTTGTTTTGCTAGTACGTACTACGTCAATAATATTACAGATAAGAGTGTTCAAAGGCCAAATACGACACGGCGTATGCCGCACAAATCTTGCAAAATATCTAACGGCGCCTTGATAAATTTATGTCGTTTTCGGTTACACTCTATGATGCAATAGATAACTGTAGCGTCCCATGCATCTTAACTCGTAATTTGTTTCATTATCTGTCGTCTCATCTAGCGCGTAACACTCTTGCTGACGCATACTACAAAATTTTGCAGTGCAATTGCAATAAAAAGCCCTGATAAATTATTGAGCGTCTTCTATATGATTTACTACAGAAAGTCTTCGAAGAAATGCCCTATCTACGACATTGCATGCCGTAAGTTATTGGTTTACAGTATAAAGTATTCTTTGATATCTTTCGCAATTTATTTAGTGCTGCATCACAAGTACAGCAGCGAGAAGTCCAGCACGTACACTGAAGATGGACGCAAGTTCGAGATTCAGTACGGCACGGGCTCAATGAAGGGTTTCGTGTCAAAGGACACAGTCTGCGTAAGTGACTGCATTCTTTGTATCTATTCCTGAAATACTGCGCTTTTCTAACAGATCGCCTGCTAATAGACATCCATTTTTTATCCAAAAGTTCTCTAGTTCGCTAGTTACCAAGAAAACCTCCCGAACCGCTCCACGCCAAAAGGTGTGAGACCTCGTTAGGGAGTCACCAAATACCTTTAAATATGTTCCTGCTACCCACTGCGTTGGCAGACTCATATTCCACTGTTCTGCATTTAGATTGCCAACATTTGCGCACGCAATCAGCCGTTCGCCGAAGCGACGAGCGAGCCAGGCCTGACGTTCGTGGCGGCCAAGTTCGACGGAATTCTTGGAATGGCCTTCCCTGAGATCGCCGTTGACGGCTTGACGCCCGTCTTTAATACGATGGTGCAGCAGCAGGTGGTGCCCGAGCCCGTCTTCTCCTTCTGGCTCGATCGGTCAGTGCGTTACCTAAGCTTAACGTTAGGATATGACAAAGTGGCGATGACAATGCAAAGTATCGAAATATCAATATTGAATGCTGCGATAGTTTTATAAAATTGACTGCTGTATGCAAATTCTGTTCTTTCAGTAACCCAACCGAGGTGGTCGGAGGAGAGATCACGCTCGGTGGAATCGACTCCCGCCGCTACACGGGCCCGATCAACTACGTACCGGTGACCAAGCGCGGTTACTGGCAGTTTGCCATGGACAAGATGGTCATCTCCGGCACTACAGTCGCCTGCCCGAATGGCTGCCAGGCAATCGCCGACACTGGCACCTCCCTCATCGCTGGTCCCAAGGCTCAGGTCGAAGCTATCCAAAAGGCCATCGGCGCCGAACCGCTCATGAAGGGAGAGGTAAGAATAGTTGAGTTGCGGACTTTGCACAGTGTGCGGTAAAAAGCACGAGTTTCAACTTTATCTGACGAAAAAAGAAAACAACATTTCCTCCATGTCTTTGTAAGCTAGCTAAGGAATGCTAATCTCTCTGGGGTCAATTTCATAAAACAAATGTGAACTGTATTATCATCTTTATGTATTCACACCAGAGCAGTGATTGCTCAGTTGCGCGCGGTGACCAATCGGCGCTCTGATGTAGATACATTTAGATGTTAATACAGTTCATATTTGTTTTATGAAATTGGCCCCTGTCGGCTAAGAGGGCAGCACTTCAATCTAATGACAGACCGGCCCGTAATATATATTTTGGTCATTTGAATAATTTTTACGCATTATTGATGTTTCTAACAGCGTTTCTTAAAGCGACGACTATTGCGTTTCCTACTTTTTATGTTTTGGCGTCTAGCTTCGTGTGTCATGATTTTACATATCTCTACTTTCAGTATATGATCCCATGCGACAAAGTTGCCAGCCTGCCGGACATCTCTTTCGTGATTGGTGGAAAGACCTACACTCTGAGTGGCCATGACTACATACTGAATGTATGTCACTGTTTATCAAAGAGTTATCAATCTTAAACTGATTTATTGCGGCCGGCTGAGGCGTATTAACAACCCTGTGCCCAGCGGATGTTTACCGGTTTCACATAGCATCCCGCGCTGATAAACTGTTTGTCGGGGCGACCAACCTACGTGGAGGAAAGGTCATCGAACACAGGAGTGGTTTCTCAAGGGAAGAGGGGATCATTCACAGACTAAAAAAGAGATCAATAACACACTTTAAGGGGTCTATTTCCATAAAACTTTTTAAACTGCAACGGTTATACTAACGATCCCGGGAAGGGCGATGATTGCTCAGTTGTGTTCCATGGTGATGGATAGTGAAGATTCGTCACTAATCCATCATAACTGGCTCATTGCTGCGCTTCCCGCAACTGCAATTACAACAGTTATAATTACAAAAGCTTTTTGAAATTGGTCTCAGACAGCGCGAAAAATTAGTTTCGCGAGTCAGTGAATCGCAGCAGTAGTTCGTGCCCTTTTCTTAAAGATATATTGTAATAAGTTCTGGAATATGCTCCAAAAGAACTTAAAAGCTGCGTTTAGCTATCGATCTAAACTCTTTTAAACTGACTAGTCAGAGCATTCACCATGAGATGGGATGATTTTTCAATTTCTTCGATACTATTCAAAAAAAAACTGATAGAGCATCTTCTGTTCGAAAAATATAATGAAAAAGCAATCAAGGATCAGATAAGTTAAGTGAAAGAACAAAACTAATTATTTTGCACATTTTCAGATTACCACGATGGGCCAGTCGATCTGCCTGTCCGGCTTCATGGGCATTGACCTGCCGCCGCGAATCGGCGAACTGTGGATCTTGGGTGATGTCTTCATCGGCCGCTACTACACCGTCTTCGATTATGGTTAGTTCTTTTAGCACCCTTATCGGCATTGTCACCACTAAAACTAGTGGGGTAAAGAGCAGGCGCAGGAGTAGGGTAGAATGGGCTGTCATACTCTTTGGTTACGAATGGTTAGAGGGTAAGGCTGTAATTCTCTTGACTAATAGCGCTCTTGGGATACAGTTTATATCCCAAAGCCAAACGCTTGCCGATGCCAGATTATGACCCCGTCAGCATGTTGAAATTGCAGCTCTTGCAAACATGACAGAGAAATTTTAAATAACGCGATTAGAGTTCAACGACGAGCGTTTTATACTTATACACAGTTACCGGAGTCTATCAAGATTACGCGCCGGGGCGATGACGAAAAAAAGCAGCTTTTTGGTGGTCACGTGAAATTCAAAATTACGCCCCGGAGCTTAATTTCGCGAAATGGCTGGAAATGTACTGACACTTGGTATTGTTGAAATACTACCGTCAGCTACTATTTTCATGAAGTTAAGCAACCCGGAGCAGCGAAAGTTGACCATATTCACGCTAATTCGCAATTAAATGCAGCATTAGTCGCATATTTACTGATATAGCAATGGGAAAATTCCGAGATAAATTGCACAGACAGTACTATTTTGTACTGTTGAACGAACACTTTTAACTCCGAAATTACGCCCCGGGGCTAAATATCGAGAAGGCTTTCAAATTTACGCCCCGGGGGGCGTAATTTCGAGAAAATCCGGTATTGAAATGGATAACTCATCCTCAATATTTCATTTAAAATATTAATATTCGACTATACAGTCTTCTAAAGTCGCAGTTACTTAAAAGCGTCCGTAAGCAGTTGATTAGAAATGAACATTTCAGGTCAGACACGTCTTGGCTTCGCCCAGGCAAAGAATTCCAACGGAATTCCAATTGGCGCTCCCGTTGTCAATGCCAACTGGGGCGAGGATATTTACGACAACGAACAACTGGCCGACGACTTTACCTTCTAAGAACTATTCTAAATCGAAATGCTCACTGTCGAACTGACATTATGTCCTTTTAAAAGTTCTTATTTGTGCCTCTCTTTGATTTCTCTGATTCGTTACTTTATTTGATCGACGTTCATTAAAGTCGCAATAAATATAATGAAAATCCGGTGCAACTCTCACACAGGGGCCAATTTCATATAATCTTTGTCATCGCAACTGCTACGAGTTCAAATTGCGGGAAAGGCGGTGATTAGTCAGATGTCGCGTGCGTCAAACGAACTCTTCCCACCACGTCACAACCGACCAATCATCGCGCTGCCCGTAATTGCAATCGTAAAGTTACGATACTAAGCTGTGATATTGGCCCAAATATGGAATATTTTATCAATATTAGGATCAAGAATATCTCACTTAGCATTATAAGAATGAAAAATCATTTTACTAAATTTATAATACAAAGCTGGACTCTGAAAGAGATAGTTCTGTAGAGTGACCTTCGTTAATAAAATAAATAATGGAAGATCCAATACATGCCCTCAGAGTGCTGCATTACGATATTAAGTGTTGCAACAATCGGACCGTGCACTCACTTTAGATTGACCTTCTAAACAGCTAAGCGAGCAAACTCTTTGAGTGTGAACGGAGTCTTATTAAAAGCGCATAATCTTTCGTTCACTGTTTACTGTTCACTGCGTTTAGGTTCTTAATACAATGCATCAATCAGTACACTTCCGATATAAAAATACACTGAGCAAACACACTATTGTCGGTAATGTTCAGCGTGTAAGTCGATCAAAACATTTCACACACGATAAAATCACACAATTATATACAAATCAACAAAGAAACATTCGATCCTACATCAGATTTTAAATTAGCTTCTATTCCACTTAACTAACTTGCGAGAAGACTTGCTTGGTACAAAATTTCGCATTCAACCTGGCGTTCGGATCGAAGCAGAAGGCAGTGAAGGCGTAGATCTTATCGGCAAACTCGGCGACACGTGAGACGAAAGGGTACTAAAAAATAACTTTTTCTAACGGCGCGAGCTAGTAATTCATTCTTTCTATCCGTCGTATCGTCAACATTTGTACTAGGGGAAGAATCAGTGACTGCCTTCAGTACTGTGTGCTCCGAATAAATACTGACTAGCAATCGACTCCCAACAAGGTCCAAACCCCAGGGCACCCTAACAGTCACTACATTTCTACATTTACACAAGCTTTACGAAAAACTGCTCCATGAAGGCAGATAGAAGTACTAAACTAAAATAAATAAACATGCCTTGATGGGCGATTGATGTTGCATCCTAATGTGCTCCCGGATAAATGACGCATCGAAGTCGGAGGTAAGGCCGCAGATCGCGCACTTGAAGAGATCTTCGACGGCCAGGTGGTACTCAAAAATATGCCGTCCCTTGCTGTCCAAGCTTACCTCTGCATGACACAGACCGCATTTAATCCGCTTTCGAGCCTATATTGGGAGGAAAATAGT
Source organism: Plectus sambesii (assembly GCA_002796945.1). NCBI lineage: Eukaryota > Metazoa > Nematoda > Chromadorea > Plectida > Plectidae > Plectus > Plectus sambesii. The sequence goes on from NIUQ01000083.1 coordinate 75,867, forward strand.
TCAGCAAGTACTTTTGATTAGCGTCGCTGCAAAAACATACGCGACCGAATATATTACACCGCAATAATTCGCTATTGCTTATCGCTAACATTTGATTGCTGGCAACGGCCAATAAGTTCTTTAAAGTTTTCGATACAAGTTCTACAATAAAATTCCCTAAATCGTTCCCCTTTCACCAGAATCAAGAGAGTTGCGTTAACAATCATTGGGCCGGTTCCATAATCGCTTCCTAAAGTTAAGCAATTCATAGCGATACTCAGCGCTATGCTTCATAATGGGCCTACTGTAGGGGTAGAAATTATTCGGTGGTATTAAATTTCGGTGATTTCGGTGGTTCGGACGACCACCGAAATAAAGTACCACCGAATATTTCTTACCCTACAGTATCACTGAGTCAGACTGGTCGATCACCGAAATTAAGTACCACCGAATTATCGCACTGGGCCATTCACCGAAATTAAGTACCACCGAATATTTCTAACCCTACAGTAATTAATGCATAACTTAAGAATGACTTAGGAAACGATTATGGAACCGGCCCATTATCAAGAGAGTTAACAAGCCAAAACAACACCAACTTTAGATAGAATGTCGTCCTCTACAACTCGCGCCGAGCAACAGATGCGCTCGGCTTTGGCTAATTCCTTCGAGAACTCGAGTGTCCGGTCGTCTATGAAATCGCTGCACATCTGAAAGGATATTTCGAAATGCAGCGCTTTTATTCAAAATCAAAATGTTTGAGCACTGTTGATATTTTATAAGTAAAAACAAATTAGGGTCACCTAGTCAATTCATCGTATTATCAAAGGCTGAACCAGCTGTAAAATACTCGGCGAGGTTTCCTGCTGCTGCGCCAGTAGTAATCAAGAGCCAGATAGAGTCATACATAAATAAAAGAGACTTCCCTGATACTTAAGAGCTACAATGTATAATAGACCCAGCTAAAAAAGAAATCGTTCAAAATATGTGTTCTTCTGTATTTGGACTGTACTGCATATCACGTAGTAAATAGGCGACCACAATTCAGTAAAAAACTAAAAATGAACCTGATCAGGATGATGACTACTGAGGTGTTCAATGACGGGCTGGATACGGTAACTTTGATAGCCACAGGCTCTCGAAGCGAAAAGTGGAGGCAAGTGATGAGTGAGAATGTGGTCGACATCGCACCGACTTTTGGTATCCTTTGGACATATCGAGCAGAATTTCGTCTTGGACCACTTGATCGACTTAAATGGATTGCAAATGATTTACTGTTTCGTTTCACAGATTCAGTAGAAACCGGTTTAGCGCACATCATTCCGGCTGGAAGATTTTGTGCACTTATCCAGACATGATTTCTAACAAAAAATGCATATGGAGCCTGCAAAACCGGTGCACTTACCGTAAATCTTCCAATAAATGCCCCCTCAAGGCTAGGTTGAAAAATATCCCTAAGGCGTTCATTAGAGAATTTCAGGAATGCGGTTCGTGCATTAAATTGATGTAAACTTATCAAATTTCTGTTGCATCTGTAGAAATTAAGGGGCGTACATGTTATGTAAAAAAAGCGTCTTCTTCAACATACCGCATTCGAGCTTTTATTGAACGGAATATCCGCGGTGGTTATCTCTCGATTCTTCGCGTTCTCGCATTCCTTCAGAATGTTGCAGTTAATCACTAAGCCTTCTGCAGGGAAAATGCTCTGTTCTGAGAATCCAGACGGACTTGACTTCGTGGGATTGTCGAGGTTCTCTTTGCTTGTTGAAACATCACCTGCAAGGAAGTTGACATCAGTATATACTATTTAAACTTTAACAAAGACACTTTTAAATTCAAAGAGGACATATTCCAAGTCAAATCTAAACAGAAAGCGTCCTTTTTGATTAGGAAAACGTCTTTAATGATTCACAATGTGTGAAAGATCTAGCCTATACCTTCGCCAGTTAGGTTCAAAAGAGAACAAGGAATTATGAAGTATTGTATATCTTTATACCGGTAAATGGGGGACAAGCATAAATTGACCAGTTTAAGCAATTTATCATAATATACGATAGTTACTCTGTACAAAACATATTTGGAAACCAAAAATTCAAAATGAGCCTATTCTAACCGCTATAAGCGAATAAAAAGTTGTAAAAGAAAGTACTATAAGCGGTTTTGACTGTACAATCGGAATTTTTCGATCAGTAGCAAGAAATCTAATATTTAATTAGGCAGCGTGCCTCGAAAAACGATAGCGCCTCTTTCTTTCGATTTATTATATCAATTTATGCACGTTGAAGCCAAGAAACGACTATCATTCTTGGTTAAAATGGTATTTTAGTATCAAAAACCTAGTTTATCTTTATCAAATACGGCACCCGACGTGATATCTTGTTACCGATCGAAAAATGGTGCCTATATAAATGTTGTGTTCTTGGGTAGTTGACTCCACAAAGATCTTCTATTTTTCCTCACGGCCAGATGGGCATGAAACTTTTAGGTAGACAAGACAGCAGGTAACAGCGTAAACATATAGGGGAAATTTTCCACTCAGTAACGGCAAAACAGTCCTTTCTGAGACTTCCCTTGACGTACTGCGTGCTAAAGATAGGCTGAATTTGGCGTTATACGGTATTTGGTCTCGACGCTCGTTACTGATCGAAAAGTTTCCCTTATAATATACCCCACCGTGCAACAGCGAGCGTGCAGTAAGCGACATACAACATTCCGGTGAATGGATATGGTAACTCATGCACTACCTCCCCGCGGTGGAACTCTCTTGGGTTTTAACATCCCAACAACAAAAAATGTCTAACCAGGTGAGTTCTTCTTGGGCGGTGTATCTGCCGGTGCAGTGAGCGAGCCCCGTCCCCAACAGCGCCTTTTCCAATGCTCAATTTCCTTGGCGTACACGCTCTCCTTGCTGACAACTTCATCCGTATTGCTTCCATGAACCGCTGCCAAATGTGACTTGATAATATACTTGCTGCCTTTCGAGAAAGTGTCGCATTTTGGACACTTGAACATATCCGCTTTCTTCACATGATGGCGGTACATGTGGGTCTTTCGATCCCACGTCGAGAGGTGTTTCTTGCACTCTCCGCAGTAGGGATAGTATAAGGGTGTTTCCTTCTTCGATTTCTTTGAAGAGAAGTGAGCGCCAAATGCCGATTCCTCTTCGATCCCTTTGCGTTTGGGTCTGATCGCATTGCGAAGAGAAGGTGGTCGCACCTGCAAAGTATACAATTAAAGGGTGGTAAAAAAGCGAAGGGATTGAGGCTAAAATCAAAGAAGTCTCTGAGCAATAATATCAATCAATTGTTGCAGTTCATGTTGCATAACAACGCTACTATAGATAAATTTGCATTTGTTTCGTAATTAGTATTTGCCTGATTATCAATGGTTGCCATGACGACGAAAAGTAAGCAGGATAACAGTCGAGCATGTAACTTTTGATTCAAGACATATGATATTGACTTATTGCTTCCTATAATACATAACTCAATTCTCATAGTGTTATAACGTTTTATTGCCTTGACTGCAAGACCTTCACTTAATAGAAGTTAATATTTAGGGCAATATGAACGCCGTTACAGATAGCTTACTGTAGCTGCGGGGGCACCGTTACTTAATGCCTGAACCGCAATGCCGCTAAGTGTTTTGAAGACGAGTTGCAAAACTTTTGATTTTTAATCAATTCATTGAGCATGTCGAGTGCAAACGCCATACTATTGGACTGATGTTGCTTGTTCTTTTTTCTTCTTCCAAGATATCCTGAGCTTTAGTCGCTAGGGGAATGCGCTTCAATTTCTCGGCGTGATCACAAGTTGTTCCTTGTTCAATCGACCAACACCGTCTCGTCCAATCAGCGATATCAATTTCAAACGTATCCACGTGACTCAAAGGCAGCGCAGCAGAGCCTAAAAGCTTGCATTATATGGTTGAAACTATATGC
>NIUQ01000084.1:0-79659 GCA_002796945.1 Plectus sambesii
TTATTCTTGAAGTGTGCATAAAACATTTCTGTAAGCGAAATCCGGCCACCCTATTAAATCAAGGAGATGTGCGCCATCTCAAATTATTCAGTCGTTTAATGAGAGAACCCATTTTGTGCACGCCGTTAACGAATATAGGACAATTTTTCCTCTTTGATCTTTCGCCGATCTATTTCTTGATTGCGAGCCTAGCGGCAGCGGCGGCCATCTTCTCCTGATCAGGCGTGTACGAGAGCGACAGCTTCCTGACGTCCAGGCAGCAGGTACGGACAATCGCCTCAGTGACCGAGTAGGGGTCGCAGTTGGACGACGGGCGACGATCTTCCAGGTAGCCCTGCAAATTTTCAAATGTTCCACGTTCATTCCCTTGAGTTTTCGACGGCAGCACGGGAGTATTATTATATATCATTTTCACTTTGATAAGACCTTCTCCAGATCAAGCAAGACACATTCCAACTCAAAGATGAAGATTATCATATTGATCTGACTAGGAAAGTGTCTTGCTTGATTCGGAGAATGTCCATATTAAAGTAGAAATGGTATAAAATTACTAAATGAAGCTGGGCGGTCAGTCGCGCAAAACCCAAAAGAGTTGTGCACAACTAGTGCAGACTGTTAATACGAGAGAGAAAGAATGTGTGAATATTTGATATCTTAATGATATATAGAGTAAAAAATGATACTTACAAATCCTTCAGCGTCGGTCTGGCGCGGAATGCGGATGGAGCTGGCGCGAGAAGCAACACCATACGAGAACTGGCTGATGCAGGCGGTCTCGTGGTGGCCGGTCAGACGACGCTCATTGTCCTTGCCGCGCTTGGGATCGTAGTAGGCGATGTGGGCGTTGTGTGCGTTCGACAGCTTTTCAATCGCCGAGTAGATCTCCCTGAAACATGAAATTTTAATTTCGTGTTAGTGCAATGTCTTTTTTCTCATCGCAACTTTGCTACTGTCTCGCTACTAACGCTTGATTGTATGGGACGAATCGAGGTGTGGGAGTGGGGGAGGGGGAAGAAATGGACAAGAGCGTTAATCTTCACCCGTAATACTGGCGAACTAAGAAGAGTTCCCCTAATGCTTTCAACTGGGATTTGGGTTAAAGTCAGACAACATTAGTCGCAGGGAGGGATGATATATCTGGGGGCTCAGAATTCAATACGCTATGTAAGCGAAAAAATTCTTAAAGTGGGATGCAAGATCAACAACATGCAGTACTCGCGCGAAAATATCTCAGTACTATTCTGTGTAAGCCTATCAAATTATTGATTTTTGCCCCACACTTCAGCACTTCTGTGCGCACGCTTGTTTTAGCGTGGAGCGCAGTATCTCTAAACCTAGACGTACTTAATTCCTCCTTCTGCGCGCATTTTCTCGGTGGAGAAGTTGGTGTGGCAGCCGGCGCCGTTCCAGTCGCCCTGAATTGGCTTGGGGTCGAGCGAAGCGATGATACCGAAATCTTCCGCGGTGCGGTGCAGAAGGAAGCGACCAATCCACAGCTGATCGGCCATGTCAATACCTTCAACTGGTCCAACTTGGAACTCCCACTATAACATACACCTTCATGACACACTCTTAAGCGTAAAATAGTAAAACTTTCATAGTTTTTCATTAGTGTAAAATGTGTTTTTGATTGTAAATTTTGTAGCTCTCTGCTAAAAAGATATCAGCAGCAATATTTCAGCTAAACCCTTTATTGTCTTCATCGAGCCGGCTTCCTGTAATTTTACCATCCATCATAGGAGCTTTAGAAATAGAAGAGACATTGTCTATGCATCGAATGGCGTGCTAACTATAAATTTAAGAGGGCGTAAATTGAAATGTTACCAGATGTTTTAGATATGTTTAGATATTTTGTCAGGTCAACTCACTACAACATCAGCAATTAATAACTCTTTGTTAGGGATAATATAATTTATGAACCTTAATATTTCTAAAAGATTTGAGAACAGTCTTGTAGACCGACCTGAGCGGGCATCACTTCGGCGTTAGTTCCACTGATATGGACGCCGGTGTAGAGACAGGCGCGGTAGTGCGATTCGATGACGTCACGACCGTAGACCTTGTTGGCGCCAACACCGCAGTAGTAAGGGCCTAAAATTGGCGTAAACGTAATTTTTTGTCATCTCTTGGGGAAATTTTTCTCGAGAAGAGCTTAAAAGTGATTGTTTTTCGAATTCAACCGGGTGGAATGTCGAGGAGTAGCAACGAGCCCTTTGCACAAAACCTCGGCAGTGTTTCAGAGTACTATTGAAGCTACATCTTTTGCAAGCATTGCGCTTACCGCAGGCTACCATACAATAGTTGTGCAAACAAAATATCAGAAAGTTATCTGGTGAAAACGTTCCGAGTGACCGACAGCATTTAATTTATAGCATTACATTTGAAACATCCCAACACCTACTCAAAGTATGTAGACCTCCTGACTGGCTCGAAAGCTGTTCACGAATATGAGATATTAATAGAAATACCGTACCCTGGGGTCCTGGGAAGCCGTTCTTAGGCCAGCCGAAGGGATGACCGTCGATGTCAAGGAGCGTGAACTCCTGCTCCATTCCGAACCACGGATGGTGTTCCGTGGCCGCCGCCATCACCTGCTCGCATCGCCAGCGGAAGTTGCTTGCTGAAATAGATTGATGATTTCTGTTTAAATGTATGGAATATGTTTTGAGGTATAATAGCTTTCTTCTTTCGTATTGTTTGCAGTTCTTCTATGCCGTCTTCACTTTAAGGGGACACTTTTCAATTCGAATTAATAAGGAAAATGTCCTTGTTAAAGTGGAAATTGCATGTGTTCGTGGCAACCCATGTTTTGAGTTTTGCAACGATGCTGTTCTCGTATTTATTACAACTGATTTCCTCCCCCCCCTCCCATTACCGACAAAGCAAGTAATACGGCAACAAAGTTTGATGAATTAGACTCCAGGGGTCCAGCTGAAGGGGATGCATGAGCAATGCCTCGGGGGTTTATGATCGGTCGAAAAATAATCAAGGCTTCATCTTGAAAACTTTCTCTATGCTCCCCGACGGTCAAAGCTACTTCCCGTTTTCGATTGTTGGCTAGGCGCCCACTCGAACGGCACCAAAAATCTCGATTTCGTGCGACTATGGACCCTTGCCCAAGTGTTCAGTTGAATTATGAGACCAGTCAATTATCCATCAGCCATGCCGCGTTCACATGAACGCACGCTCTCATGCGCATAGTTCGAGTTAATAACTAGTTCCGCAATTTACTCACAGTCCTTCGCAGCTCGCCTCTAAATCATATGACGCTGCCGCGCAGCTATCCTGTCTCATCGACCAAATTTTAAACTTTGGTTTGCAACGTCACTACTGTTCACTAAGTAATCTACGGACAGAAATCCGGTTCTTCAAAGAACGTCAGAGGGCCGATAATTTATGTAGGACGCGAGCAGCTTTCATTACATCCCTAAAGGGCGACGCGAACTACAGGATGTCCTTCTATTTCACATTGCTTTTTGAAACTGCAGATATCTCAGTCGTTATTTACTGCACTGCCATGATCCATACTTTGTTCTATCTGATATTTCTTCATAAACTATTTAAGCCATTGTTAACTTTTGCAGTCCCACTATGTAAGACATTATGCTTAGGGGTGCGATTTTGCCACACTCTGCGGACAAAAACAGCTGAAGGGCATCTAGCAGACCAAAATTGTTCAGAACGTGATCAGATGATCAGCCCCATGGAATAGAGGACAATCGAGGTAGTCTAGCGAACTTTGGTTTGTCTCGGGAACACATCGTCATGGCAAGAATCAAATACGCATGCTGACGTGGAAAGTACTCTTTTATCTGCTCCCCAATGCAGCTAATCATCCTTAATGAATGAAAATGCGGTACGATTCCCGTTAATTTCTATAAACTTAAACGATGAATTTACCAGTGGGCTGCTTGTCGTGCGTGTAGGTCTCGCAGAGAACGAGCTTGTTCTTGCCAAGACGGAAGGGATCGGGGTACATGGCGACTGGCTTGAGGTAGACGTCAGAGTTCACACCCGTCGCTTGGCCAGTCGATGAGCCGTCGAAGTTCCATTCGGGAAGCTCTGAAAAGTTTGTTTTCGTTACGGTTGAACGGACACTAAAAACTCCTTTTTCCTTGCAAATGAGACTGACCAATTGCAGATATGAAATAGTCATATCATGCCTCAACAGCTAACAAGCGCAGTTCTGCTCAAGCAAGTGAATTATAATGTTTACGTAGAAAGAGGCCGTTTCACGTTCGATTGTCAAATGAAAAATTCCTTAAATCTGAACTCCAAGAGACTGTCTGCCTACAGTACCACGAACTGCTTCAGAGAAATACAGCTTATTGTTTTTTTTGCAATCGGAACAGTGATAACAGACGCGACCTACATGCTCACCCTCAAATCCTCGACTCGATACCCTAAACCCTTGAATTATTATCCCTAATTCGAATCAAATTCAGAGATAAGCAGAAACACTGACCTGCGACAGTCTTGGGCTCCTTTTCGAGACTTTTGGTCTTGCAACGGAGATTCTCGCCAGTGCCATCGATCCAAATGTACATAGCTTGACAACGCTCTCCCTGGGGCTTGGCCAAGTAGCGGCTGAGGACGCCCTTGTCCGTACCGAACTGCGCGCGAAGATTGGTCGTCATTTTGACTCTTGGCAATTAGGTTCACCAGAAGCGACTGAAAATTGGGGAGCAACTCCTGCAATGGAATACGGTAATAATACGTCATTTTGTTGTCTTCTTGGTTTGCAAGTAGCGCGCTCGCGCACATGCTTACTTACAGTATGCATAATAAACTGAATCAGAGCTACGGCGGCGTCTAAAGTTGAAAATTGTCGCCCTGTGTGTTAGTATGAAGAAAAAACTATGCTCCCTATTGTCTAATGGTTTCAGTTCTGACCGTAGCATTCGCCCAATACTCAAAAATCTTATGGAATTGCAAAATTTTATTCTACATTCAGCAGATGCATGCGTCTAATCACATGAATCTTTAGTTCCTGCTTCAAGAGAGCAGACCTATAAGAATATTTTTCGTTTAGCCTACAATTTACTCGAGGCTAACCAAAAGCTACACTAACCTATTTTAGTATCTCATAAGAAAACTTGCCTATGCTTGACAATCAAATTGTCAAAAAAGATGAGAAGAGTTCTTACGAGAATAAGTATTGACATATACTGATTACAGTTAACCAAATGGGAACTTAGGAATTCTACAGCCGTGAATGCTCTGATCTCCTCCCTTCTTTTAAAAACGAAAACAATTTAGACTTAAAACAGGCCATGTGAAACAGACATCTCCGACATGACTGCGGCGGTCAGCAGAGATCGGAGAGTGGCCTTGCTCGCTCTGCCGCTCCGTCAAATATGGCCCTAATAGCGCTCGTCCCGCAAACTAGTTTTCCACTTTTCCCTGTTGAACGAAGCAGAACCTGCTGTAGCAACCTGTAGTCGGTCGCATGATGAACGAGCAGCCTCCGTCTTACCAGCGCTATGAACCACATCAAAAACCGACCATTTCTAACCAGTTGAAGATGGTCGAAAACAACCGCACCCTGATGTCCGTTCAAAGATCAGAGGCAAACCACTGGTTCTAATAGGGAGGAGGGGAAGAAGTACTTTCGCAGTCCTATATTCTGTAGTCGAACACGTCCAATTCTTCGCTACCAGTGACATTAACAGAGGAGAAATAGAGTTGAATTTTAGTATAAGCCTTAGCCTAAAGCTAAGCCTCTTGCAAAAAGGACATATGGTACTCATATCGTTGCATTATGAATCCGCGCCAATGGGACCTTTGTGGGGAAGTTTCAGCAGACGATTTAAGCTTTATTTTACTGCAATCTCCTCTCAGAAGAGTTATTTGAAGTTAAGACAGCTTGAACGCTCTTCTATTCAGAGGGAAGACGAAATTACTTGACCACTAACTATATTGTAATATGTTCAGAATCGCAATCAAGAATTTGTAATTCTAATGGGCTGCTGATGGGAAGAATGTTAACCTCCTAACCTCTATGCTCATATCCGCCGTGGATACTTCTATATCAACTTTCAATAGGCAACTTGTTTAACACATTTCCCCTTCCTGTACGCAGTTTTCTTCCACTTCTATGAGTCGAGCGGGTGTTCGAGTTAAAAGTGTTTTAACTTGAATAGGATAGTTGATTTTGCCAGCGTCAAAGAAGGAAATCAGCGGCTATGACATTTGCATTATCGCGCTTTCAACTATTGACCTATCTGATCGTGCAAAGCGACAAGAGATCATCGATTTCATGCATAAAGTCAAAAAACTAGTTTTAATTTATATCTCGTTACGTCATACGACGGACAGGAATGTTAGACAAAAAAAGACAGGTCTGAATGACAGAAAGGCAGAAGGAAAAGTGGCATGACTTGGACGTTTTGCCGATGATTTGGACGCGAAGGAGTCAACAAAATCCACTTTGTCATCGTACTATTAAACTAACGGCAACTGGCAAAAAGTACCCAGTAAAAAGTGATAGGGACTTCAGAGATTCTACCAACTCAGAAGAGTTATCGTCAAAAATCGATTTTTGCGATCGGTTAGTTGATGTGAAACTGTTAACAATAACAATAACTATTTAATGTTTATATCACTTTTATGATAATACTTCGAAACTGGTCGCAGAAATGACCACTGCGAATTTCGACGATAATTTTGCTGAATCCCTTTAGCTCACAAGAATACGGAAACAAGCATATAACTGACAGAGGAAATCACAGAAAAGCAAGCTATGGAAACGAATCAAAGAGAAACTAAAAGATGGAAGACTGTATTGCTTGCAACTGGGCCATGTTAATTGACATTGAACCTACTAAAACCTTATGAATTTTGCTATATATAAATGAAACAGTTTTTAGTAATTCTGATTATATTCCTGGTAGAAGACAACTTACGCGCGTAAATCTGGAACTCTTCGAGAGCATTTTACCCAAGTAAAACCAGGCAACTTTTACTCTACTCGAAACGGGTTTTTATACTCTGATGACCACTGACCATATACCATCTGTCGGCCTTTAAGAGTGGACTATTGATGTTCGATTTATGGCCATCACTTCACTGTCCACTCTTCGCACTGGTTGATGGTTTTTAATTTTCGATAATCTGTTCATTGACGATTCCCCTCACGTCCTATATTCAATAGTATTCAAATCATTTGAGACCTGTCTTATGAATAAAACCCCCATGTGCTAAGAGGCTGATTGCAAAAATTATAAAATCACAAAAATGAAATAAAATAAACTTCAACAAGACCAAACTTTCCTTTAGAATTTTAGCTAAACAGTTGCATAGCATAAATATGACAGCTTTGAAAATGCGCTGTAGTCAAGTGAGACACCCATGCCAAACACGATATTATTATCTTTCTACGTTTGGTTGCCCTTCATTGCACTCCGTTGCCACACTTCATGCCAAATACTATTCTGTCATAAGAGATGGAAGACACGACCAAATTAGGATGAGGAACTCGTTCTTTCGTGGTCACTCGTGCAGTTTCACGCTGGACGCAAGCGAAACTCTCGTCTGTCCGTTAGGCACTACCGATTTCACGTGGTATTCCGATCACTCTAAGGACAAGTGCGTTACGCATTTTCAGTGACAGGGAAGTATTTGCCGTCAACTTTGATATGACCGGTTTGCGACAAATGGCAAATGGGCACCCCGTGAGAGAGAGAGGGAGCCATTCATTCACGAACTTGATCAAGACTGTAGCTCCAAAAACTCGATTCGGGTCTTTCTGAGCAATGCGCGTTGAGCAATCAGTCACGCGATGTATGGTAAGTTCAGGTTGGCAGGCCGGTTCCCGAAGAGATTTGACCTTGCAGTGAGCGGAGAGATGATAAGCAACTGCATGATGATCGGCAGAATGACACAAACATGCGCAAGCCGGTTCTCGTCTACGCCTACCTATCGACATCGAAAGCGCGTTCGGACTCTTCACTACCAGCCGCGCACTAAGGCAGTGTCAAAGAAGATTGTGGAATCTTGATTGTGACAGCTGATAGTTGGGGTGCGAGCTCTAAAGTCTACCGAAACTTCTCACGATATTTGCCAAATGAAATACTAAAAAGTGCGCTGTTTTGCATTGTGATCCGCCATTTCTGCATAGATTTCCGTCATTATTGCACCCAGTTACGTCTTCCTGTGTTCAAATGATTCAATTAGAACACAAATCATACTGACAAAATTGCATAAAAACTGGTGAATAAATATGCAAGGATGAAGAAATATGGCAAAAGATCCTGTGCTATAGGAATGCAGAATAATTCATTGTCAAAGTAGATTCAAAGGCCCGTAAGCCACCATGTCTCCTAATTGGACAAGGCTTATGGAAAAATACACCCTGTTATAAACCATCTAAATATTTTAGATGAAAAACAGTTTAAAGGAAATCTAGGATATATTAGTAATCGCAAGCAGATCTTAAGTTCGAGAATGAGTTGGTTTCATCTCTCGTGCTTCTCATAAAGCCATACCAACGCGCAGTTCTGAGCGTGCACTAATAGTACAATCAAAGTTCAACCCAAGTGCAGATAGAATATGGGCGGATACGTTTAGTTTTTTCCCTATCGCCATCCACTACTGGCCTTATTCTCTATTCTACTCTTCTCACTGAAGGCTCCGGACAGAGAGAAGAAAATGGGAGCAGATGTCGTTCGTAAACGGGCATCACGATATACCCAAGTGATGAAAATGTAGTGCAAGAGACATATGTACATAAGTTCTTGCGCACCGCTTTCTCCTCAACCTCTATCATTGTGTGTTATTCACTCCCAAAGATTCTACAGTCCCAAAAAAATTGCATAAATTAAAAAGTTCAAAAAGTTTCCAGAGTAGGTTTAAGTTTCGACCGTTTGTTAGTGATGCGATGCTCAGGTGAAACTTGTATGAGGTAATTTTCAGCCTATCGCTCATCCTTGGCCATATCTTTTAAACAGTACGTAATGATTCAGTGATCTAGGAACATGCAACGCCAGTGAACTTGACGCAAAAAATCTTAACTAGCAGATTTTTCACCATAATAAATTATCCTCACTAGCCCAGTAGTCGTGGCGCGGGTAGGCGTGCCGAAAGAGAACTACCAAAAAGACCAAAATTTTAGTCAGCAGATTTGCACCACTCTCCACTGTGCAAGCAACGCGCAACAGTGATCGTTCGAACAGATACCACTTGCACCCAGCTGAAGAAAGATAGCTGGCTAGAAAAAGAAGACTCGTGACTGCCCGAAAGCTGTCGACAAAGCACTGTGCTAGGAAGCGGGTGGTTTAAAGGGAAGCGTTCGTTCAATGCCGGCAGCCGAGTAACACATGCGCATTCGCTCAGAGTGATTCATTAGATCCCGTCGGCTGCTACGACGCGAGATTCCAGAGTCCAGTCCCATTTATTACCAGTCACGCTGACGTTCGGCATCTCACTGGGCCGACTCTAGGGATGCTGAGCGCGTGACGAGGAAGAAGCGATCTGGGCACGAATGACGCGTTCAAAGTTCAAAAAACAATAGGAAAGCTTTTAGCGATCCCACCTATGCGAGGATGGTAAATTCGGAGTTAACGAGGCGTGCAATAAGTGTACGCGTGAATATGGCCTCGCCAGTCAATTTGCAGTGGCGTACTCTATATCGGAAAATGCTAAATTTGCACATGACGGGATGAAGTTCTGTTGGTTAATCACTTCAGAAACAAGGACCGTGGTCCAATATTCTGGAAAAGTTTACGGAAATCCTCCTCAGTTCATCGGCTTCGGCGCATTTTTAATCTTCTCATTCATTGAACCGAAGCCCCCACCTATTCCCCTCTCCCATCCTCTACCGCAGTCGTATTCAATATCCGAACCACAAAAATGAACACAGTGAACAGGAAAATTAGAAAATTTTTTGTTCCGTCTCAGGCGCATTCTCATTTTTCATTCAGCGTGCCGAATGTGCTTTTGTTATTTACAAACTGGGCGCCGAGGAACATTCAACTCTCTGTTGGCGTCGCAACATAGTTAACTTGGATAAAATCTGCTGTCCACTTGCATTGCTACGACAGACGCATATAAAAGCTGTTACAGATATTAATTAATTACCTTCTTGCTCAAAGTTAAAATAATCCCGCTGAAGGTTTTAAGCATTGCAAAAGATTTAGGAAAAGAATAACAGAAAGCTACTACTTCATGTTTCGAAACAAGGAATAGATAACGCAACCGGTTAGAATGTCGCCAGCGATTTCTATAGCGCGAAAAATAATTGCGGGCATAGCTGAAATGGAACGGAAGCCAGAGTAAATATCCCATTAGAGAAAGCAAACACAAATGATGAATCACGTGTATCGGATTCCACTTTCCTTCGGCAAGTAAAAGATTACATAAGCATAATAAAAGGCAATGGAAGCAATGTGTTAATAGTAGAAAAGTGTAACACAACACACGGAAAACCTCTGCATATTATATAAAGAAAAGTCTTCCATCAGGAGGTCGGCTATTAAAAGTCCGTTCTCTGACTTGGACTTTTATATTTAAGGAAACTTTTGAATGCGAACAAACTGCTGAAAAATTTGAATATTGATCAGAATCAAATGATGTATTTATGCAATGTTGCCTGTTCGAAGTCGAGAGAGCAAATGATATATTTTCTTATACACCAAATCTGCTCAAGTCACGGTGGGGAGATGTGAGAGGAAAGACACCTCGAGTCATTTCATCAAGTTGGCCTCTATCTATAGCGATTGGAAGCATGCGGTCGGTTCCATTTTAAAAGGGCTGATTTACAATCAGTCGACTTATTGACCCGTTTTCGGCGAAAAGGAAAATGATGCATAGTACTCTTCTTGTTTGCTCTTTTCACTCCTATAGACCACGACTTTAAGAGAGATGATTGAGCGTGCTCGCGACCCAACCGCGCGCGATCACAATGAGTGTGCCCCTTGCAGTCATTCGCAACATTTTCAATTACTTTCGCCCATTTCAACCCGCCGAACACAATATAAATTGCCCCCTTACAATCAATCGCTGGACGCAATTATGAGCGATGTCATCGCCGTTGTATGCCAGTTCACTATTGAAACGTGACCGAATTCATTAAAGAGGGATCTAATAGTAGGTCAAGCACAAGAGTTAGTGGAGTCACGTTCGATCTTACTTGGGTCCTATTTGATTACTTTCTCTTTCTTCCGCGAACGGAACCTATACCTTTCTATCAAAGGCTCAGCTGAGTGGACACGTTTTCATCATTGTTGTGTTTTTCGGCGGAGTATCGTGATGATTGCCCTTTTCCTGTTCGCTCGACCCGAAAGACGAATATAAATTGTCGGCGCACAGCAGACCCAGGCGACCAGGTCAAGTGTTCCAGCATTCATCAGCTGCATTCATCGGTCGCAACTGGAGTGACCATTTATTGTTCAAGTCGGACGCTCGCCAGTAGTCTGCCTTCAGTCGATATAGTTATTTACCTTCATCAGCGGTTGTCATCAGCATTTTCGCTCCTCCTGTCCTTCTTCATTCCCCACCTAAAGCCAACATGAACAAGTTGCTCCTGTTCTCGCTCGCAGTTGCTTCCTTCTTCGCCTTCGGGGAAGCCTGCGGATTCGGTTCGCTGTGCGGTGGTCTCGGGGGTGCGCCGTCCGCGCCAGCTTGTCCTCCTCCAGTAGTTAGCTGCCCCAGCGCTCCGCTTCAGAACAGCTGCAGGTAATTGAAATTCTTTAGACTTTTTTAGATTCAGATAGAGGACGGCACGCGTCTATTTGCACCCATTTTCTGCACAGTTATTCTTGCTAACTGTTCAAAATCTGAAAATTGCTTGTAATCTTCGCTGAAATATTTTTAAAGGGGACGAATAGACTAAGAAGGAGTCGATTATTGGAAGGTGCAATTAAAAGTTCTGGCATTGTTGTGGCCAGAGGACGATTTATACTCCACTCATCGGCATCTCATCATTGCACTGAATCCTGCGAGTGAATAATCTTACATTATCCCTCCCCTCCCAACCCTTTTGATGACTTCGCACAAATAAATTATTGCAGTAGCGGCGGCTACGGCGGCTGCGGAGGCGGCGGCGGCGGCGGCGGCGGCGGTGGTTGCGGCGGATGCCGAACTCGTCGACGACAGTTCCGCAGACGACACACCCGTGACGCCGTCCATCATATCACAGAGTTCGTCAACAGCACCGACGACCACCCCGTCTGCAACAACGTCCAACTTCACGATATCATTGAAAAGGTCGGTTGTATGTCGTTGAGGAAGATGGAGTTCTCAGGGATAGTTATGTCGTCCTAAAGTACATTGGCTGGCGACTATTTTGAGCTTTTGATAATTAAGTTCCATACCATCGCGCCGCAAATTTTATTTTCCCGCCAATTAAGTCCGCCCTGCACGTGAGGAGATAGAGTAACTTGTTTATTAATTGCTTCATGTGATAAATTGCAGCATTTGTCTGAAGATGCTGAGAAAACTAAGGATGCGATCCATGATGCAGTGACGAAGGAAATGCAAGGACTGAACTTTGCCGTTTTCTGCTCGGCTCACGAATTCTACTTCACTTCCGATAACCACATGTACTGTCTTCACGGCAACAAAATAATGACCTGCTACGTGTTCCAATCGAATTAATGTTACAGTATGTTTTCGTTGAAATGGCTCACTGTATCTGTTCAAAAAGTACGGCATGTCGCAATACTTCTTGATCATCTGAGAGTTTGTTGTATAGCGCAAGAGTTGAATCGTTCGGAATTGATTTTGCATCGCCAAAAGAAGGCGAGTGACCACTTTCACACTAACTGATGAAAATAATACATAATAAGGTTTGTAGCACAAAGACTTTGAGACGGGGGCGCAAAATTACTAGACAATGCTGTACTACTGGAATGAATACGATATTTATGGTTGCATTTAATTCCTCTACTCTCCCTGAATGGTGTGAGACTGCGTGCTCTTTTGTAATTTTATAATTCAGTAATTATTGCTTTTATCATTTCACTAGACTAACACACTGTGTTCATCACGCAATTCTACAATTTTCAGTTTCATATAACTGTTGAGATACGATCAGTCCTCATTAGTCATCATCCTCTAAGTTCAAATTCTCAATTCCTTGTATGAAACCGAATTTTCTATGAATTGAGTGTTAAGACAGATTTACGTGGTCGGCGGACCCTTGGATAAATGTAAGCCGTTTTCGCAGGTGCACATTTTCCTTTTAACGTCTATTTTGCGAATTCCGTCGTTGTATTTTTCTCATCAACTGTAGTACATGATGATGAATGTATTTTTGCTGCTGCACTTAATTAACGATTATAATACCACTTGATTCAGATTTTTTGCATGCGAAAACATTTATCAATGATTGATAAATTTTTCTAATAAAATTAGTTATTGGTTGATATTGTCAACAATAGAGATAATAAACAGAATGCAAGCAGTCCCGATGATTTTTTAATTCTTGTTTTCATATAGCACAAGAAGCAAACTGCAACTAATACCCAAAGTGTGCGCATCAGTTTCAAGACAGATAAGCGCAGTACCAAAGAACTGAACTTATAATATGCTTATGAATTGATAAACAGGGGGATCCATCAATTTTCCATATTTATTGTCTAGCTCATGTACCGGAGTTTCTCGAAAATAAGCCCCGGGCTTATTTACGAGAAATAGCATTTTCGAGCCTCAACATTTTCCTCTAAAATACGCCGGGGGCTTATTTTCGAGAAATGCCGAAATTGCAGTATTTTGCCCCCGATTCGTTAAAATTTTCACACGCGATCATCATCACTATCAAGCAGTAGCTGCAATCCATCAATATGTTTGTGTTATGCCAAAAGGGAAACGAATTCAACATTTACTGTGCAAAAATCGCGATTTGCACTGTGATATAACATGCATATTTAATTAAGCCCCGGGCGTATTTTCGAGAAAAGGCAGCAGAAGCGGTATGCTTTTTGACGCGTTCGGAATAATTTTTGACCGGAAAATAAGCCCGGGGGTATTTTCGAGAAGGCTTTCGAAAATACGCCCGGGGTGGGCTTATTTTCGAGAAAACTCGGTATGAATATCATCCCGTTATCTCCATTACAAATATCTCCTCGTAGCATTGATATTTACTGTAAGATTTGTATTCATGCTCTTTAAGCAAAGAAGATTTTTGACAGCTCCGAAACGATTTTTTTGCGAAAAAGTAAATATTGGTTATACTCCTAAATTTTTTGATTGAGGGATGCTTTCGGTGTTGGGCAGGGTGATAAGCAAAGTTAAGCCGCACTTTCTGTAATGAAACCCATTTTCTCATAGTCAGCATAATAAATTCCTGATTCTGACGTACAAGACCATTTCAAAATGATGGATCATTGACTTGCACGATTCAGTCTTGATTTTCTTTCAAATGACCTAGAACCTGCGTCTTTATAACAAGCAGTTGTTTTATTCGCAAGACAAGATTTCTCATAATCAAAGAAATGACTATTAGAATATTGTTACGGCAACGAAATATTATAGAAAGCATAAATTTACCAAGGGAAATTAAAGTTACAGAGTTGTCGGTGTGAATAAGGCCACAATTTTTTCACTCGAGCGCAGCAATTCCCTCATTGAAATTAACTGTAAATCTGATTTTCATTAAAAACGTCTTGGCATAGCACGGGATACTGATGCAACTCGTTGCAGCTTATCGACGGTGCATGCGTCAACGGATTTTGTTTGGATTAAATGTGATTTGCAAAATTAATTAAAAGCGACTCTGAAATTCCAAAGAGCTTATTACACTTTGCGATTGCACTCTATTTGACGTATGTAATCTAACCAAATCACTGTTGTCACGTTGAGTAAGCTGCGGGATAGACAACTTTTAGACATTAATAGCGTTTAATCTTCTCCACGCAGATGATTAATCTGCTGATTCGCCGCTGATAACGGATCTTTACAAGCAGTGAGATGCTACGAGCTTCACAGACTTTTCCAACTACTCCCCGTTTTACCGACCTTTTATTTCCCGACAATAACCAAACAAATTGTATTTTACTCTCAGTAATTGACAACAACTGAAACTTGTTAAAAGTCGTTACGATCGCCGCGTTTTACAGTAGATCGGCAGAGGAACCTAATCAATCAAGATGGGGGTAGAAAATGTGATCCTGTTTATTTTTGCCGCCATTTCGATTCCACTTTATCTTCTAATACTCATTATGCTGATCAAGAACCGACAGGAAAGCAGCTTCAAATCAGCTTTCTATAAATTATTTATCTCTCTTGGTGTCATCGATATATGTCAAATCTTAAATTCTTACTTTACAATACGTTGCGCAATGTTCGGCTATTTTAAACCGCTCTATGAAGCGAATCAGACGGGATTTTTGCCTAAATATGCTTGTTTTACGCTGTGGTACTTTGTATACGGACAGTTCGTTGCCAACCTTATCCTGGCGCTCAATCGCTACACCGCTTTTCGATACTTCTGGACATTTGAAGATAAGGTAACGATACAAAATGATCAATTGTGAATCGGAGGTGAACAGCAGGAGTGGTGGAACTGCTGTTTTGTATTTGTCAATTTTTATAGATGGCTACATTCTTTAAACTCAGAACACTAAGGGAGCACATGACTCTTTCTGTAAATCAGTTAAACTTGAAATTAATCTGAGACCAGCTAGAATCTGATCCCCAGTGCTTTCTCGCTTTAGATATGGACACCAAGAATGACGCGTTGTGCTTACCTTTTGCCCTGGATTTTGCCGTTCTTTATCGCATTTTACTGCTGGTTTCAAGACGCTCGCTATGCTCCACTACAAGACCTACAAAACAACACCATCGGCTACGCTGTTGTGCTCTCGAATGAGGCCTACATGGTCAATATTTACGAAATTTGGTTTCTTTCTCATAAACGACGAAATTTGTTGAGTCGTTCTAAGAAAGAGGATATATATTTGCAGTCATGTAACATGGACCGTTCTCGCTTTCGTGCATAAGCAATCATTTTACTTCATATTCGAATAAGTGGCTAACATACATTAGATTATTGATTGATCAAGAACAGAAGCCAATTTGAAAATAATTTTTTCATCTTTTACTATAACTATAGACAAATTCGAACGGAAATGATTACAACGAAGCTTAAAGAAATTTTCACATACCCTGAATTCTTTTATATCTAGGCTTGATTTCACATCGACGCCGAAATCCTTTGTAGTCATGGCATAAATTAATAAACGTTACGAATCAGAATATATTTGCTCAGTTTACTGCTTTTCGAAGAATACAGTAGATAAGTAATCTTTTAGAAAAATCTTTCAGGTGAACACAATAGTAGCCAAGTTGATCATCCTAACGGTGACACTTTTCACTTTGTTGGCGTACGTTGTCGCTGCTGTGCACTTGAGCAAAGTATCAAATTCGATCGGTCCAACCACGTATATTCAAAATGGTCTCAAGGTTAGTGTTGTTTTATTGAAGTAGAGCATATAAAAACTGCAAGTTCCCCTTAATATATTGATTCGATAATGCGCAGTGCGAAATTCGCTTTTTTCTCGTAGAAACAAGCTTTAAAGAAACTAATACAAAAAGGGTAACTATACAGATCGTTCATATTTTAACAAGATTGGAAGAGCTGTTATCGTTCAAAGTTGTGTCAAAAACTATCATATTTCTCTTTAGCATTGATCGTAAAGTGGGTCAGCCAGCGGCCGGTTGCCAGTCGGCCGGTGATAAAAGGTGAGTGAAGATCTGCTCACCGTGGCAGCTGGTTTTTAGCATAAATATTTTTGAAATACGATCCTGATGATAGAGAAACAACCGATTCCTTGCTTTGATGTTATACGATAGTACTCGAACTTGTAAACAATCAATATTTTCTAGGTCGAGTATCGTCTCATGGTTTGCGCGCTTCTTATTTTCATCTCAATGCTTATTTACGTTCTTTATCAAGTGCTGACCTTTGTTATCATTATGACGAAAAGAGCCGATCTAATGCTGGGTCTGTACGACTGGTGGTAAGTGGCAATTAAGAAATAATTCTTAATCAATAGTTACTTTTGAACTTCGTAATTGATAATCAAAGGCGTACTGGAAATCTCTTTGTGGGCTGTTATAGCGTATGCTCCTTCTCGAGAGAGAGGCCGCCAATTTTTACTGGAAGTCTATCCCATGTGCTATAAAATTTACTTGATCCTCAGGATATGGTGCAGAGGCAAAAAATTCTCTCCACCGGCTTGTAGGGGTGACATATGCCAAATAAGGACAACGATTTCTTAGCCCGTAATCCCTTTTACATCGAGTACGTAACGAACGGGGTAATGTATTTTTTGACTGAATTGAAAAGTACCGCACCTTTACCGGTGTACTGTAAGTGAACGGTTTGAATTCGATGGTTTCTCCCGGGTCAGTCTCTTCAAAGCAGATTTCACATGGGCTCAGCTGACCGAGTCTGCTATTTCAGTCATATCTGATCATATCAGAAATGTGATACGCAATTTGATAAGCTCAGATTTCCTCTCTCTGATCCAGCGTCATATGCCCTAATCTCCTAAGTACAATAAATCATTAAATCTTCTTACATTTTTGGCTTTTACACTATTTTTGCCACGATTCAGGTACATCGTCGCCGATCAGTTCACTCTGATCAATCCGTGGTCGATTCTGGCTAGTAGCAAGACTGTTCGTCGCGGGCTGCTCCATATGCTTGGATGGCGACCAAATACTGCGATCGTCACTACTATCCGGCAAACCAAAACAACTTGAATGTAATCGATATCGATTTAAGAATCGCGTCGCAGCTGAGGACTAGGTATAAAGGGGGCTTTCAACGCAACCATCGCTATCGGTCAAACATGGTTGCGAATAACATCGTCAACTAACGGTCTGATTGTAAATAATTGGCCTGCTCATAGGCATTCATTTGCGTCATCCTGGACTCGGACTCGCAGTCTAACCGAAATAGATTTAAGGTCAATTTCTTCGTATTCACACATTATCTGACAAATATAGTAATACAGTAATAATAGCACTGAGCAACGAAATGTTTAAACCCTAACATTATCCTCAACCGACAGCCGTGACGCAATCTTAGGTAGTTTTAAAATAAAAATTTGAGATATTGGGTCCGATATTTCTCTAATACGCTGATGTTAGTGCTTCTTACTTTCAGTAAATGGAACTTGTAGATTTTCAATGTCAACTTTAACCGCTGTTCGTTCCAATTAGATATTCATTGTTGCAACATGTATCTTGAGTCAGAAACTCAACCGACCTGTGAAATGAGGAAATTTTTCCATGTGACTCTTCAGATTTACGAAAGTACATGTAATTTGCCAAGTGTGAACATTCGTGCTCGAATACTCTGTTAATCACATTTCAAGTATAGAAGAGAAGTTCTGTTTTCTCTTCTAAAGATAAGCTTTGAAAGCTTGTCTAAATTTATGCCTATATAATTAATTCTCGTGATACGCTTTATTATGCTATCGAACGATGAATCATCATAGAAAAATGTTTCATATGAAGAAATTTGCCGATCAGTGTATCATTAGCCATTCCTGATCCATAGAATGGAGTCAAAGACAATTCTTTTAATGAGGTAATGTTAACGACACCTAGACTAAAGTTCATCTAACAACAGTCGCGTCTCCAATTTTTGCACTGACGTTGGAAATGTGTGCATTATTTCAGAGTGCATTCAAAGATTGAAATTACCCGGCTCTTGTACTTTGCGGATTTAATAGCCTGTATAAGTATATGAGTTGGCATCCAAGAGAAAACGATTGCTTATTTCATTTTAAAAAGTTCATATATTTAATTGGAATTTTTTTCCGTTCTTAACATTCAATTTGATAATATTTTGATGTTATACGGTTTCTATAAAATAATATGTTCGCTAAAGAAATTCATTTGTCTAATTGCAATCTTTGTGAATAAACTGAAATCATTAATGAAAATTAGTATACTGCCGACAAAATCCAACCGGACTCTGTTTCAGTAAACGATTCGGTGTTGAAAATGGCGATACTGAATGAGAATTTCGTCTGAGAAAATATTTCGCATGTAATAATGCGGTAATGGTCACGCAGAGTTGATCCTTATTTCTGCAGTATCTTCATCAGTTTTTTGAAATAGGCCTCTTGATGCAAAAGTGCAAATTAGCGTGTCCCTCAACATTATGAGAGACCTTAGCAAATTTGCCGTAACAAATACGCTCATGCGCTTGAAAAAATAAGGCTAAGCAACGACGCAAGAGTGGTGCTGTGTCACAGAGTAGCTATCGTTCGATGTTTCCGTGTGACTTACTGAAGTTGAGCCGTGTCATGAAAGAGCATTATCAAAGATTCAGTTACTCCATTGTGCTCACTTTTCATTTCCGAAGCCAGTTTCCGTCCGATACTCAACTTTTTCCGATTTGAGCCTGTCTCGAATATTTATTGTTTTCAATTCGCGCAGCCGCTTGAACACAGCTCAGTCGCGTGACCCTTCTTCTTCGCTGTCGATTTTGCTCAAGGACATATATTAATGAAGATTTACTGTGCTGCTGAACAATTCCATGTTATCCATCACGGTATTGACTCTATAAAGTCAAATACCATGTCAAAAGCATGATCATGTTGTAACAGCGAAAACGATGAAAGGAGTACAATAATAATGGAAGAAAAAGGGATTTGATTTGAAATAGGAGCAGGGTTCGACGAAGCTAGGGCGGATTTTCTCTGTTTGATTTCTAGAGTCAAATTCATAACTGCTGTAAATAGAAGTGCAGGAAATAAGAAGATTGGTTAGTTGTAATATATAAGGATAAATTCATTTTAGCGTAAGTCGCAACTGACCGTCGCTGACCTGTCCGCAATTCTTGTAAAAATATCACTTATTACATTAATTTATGAGACCCCTAAATAGCGCTGACAGAATCGCTCCCTCTCTCCTTTAAACCCGCGGCCACTAGCTACTTCTGTTCTTTTATGATTATAAAGCTTTTTGTCGAGCGCGCACTTTTCATGTTCAGATGTTGTCTGTGATAAGTAAATCTATTAAGTTTACTCGACTAAAAAGAAGATGAATGCCGTACCAGCTGATATCCAAACGATGATCAACTTGAACATACAATATATCGTCGTCGGGGCGTCGATAATGATAGAAAACATCATCGTTATGCTCATCTTTCTCTCCAGCTCCTCGCTTCGCAGAAAGTACCATTTGCTGATTGCGTTGGCGATCGCGGACGCTCTTGCAGGTGCGCTGGGTAAAGTAGCTTGGAGCCGTGCAATTTGCTCAGAAGCGTCTGATTCGCAAAGTATTGGCCCCATAAATAATCGCAGCGGCGGGAAGCGCAGCGATTTGTGGGCTGTGACGTCCGCGTGGTGAATACACCCACCCAATAAGATCAATCACCTAACTAACTTATTACAATTAGATTCGCATGAGACCAACTTCATAAACTAATGCTAACAGAAGTGTAAAAATATAATCATATTTCTACATTTTTATCACGCATTTTATATCGTGATTACACATTTTGTGAACATGTATATAATGAAAATGCCTTCATGTAACTATCACTTTACCGATAATCTTTCAAATATCATATTTACACTAGTTTAATTAAATTGGCCCCCGATTGTAGCTAAAACTACTTCAAAAATTGGCGACAGGCTTCTATCCTATTTGGCAAAGATTCTTTACAGGTTGCAGTACTTTGACAGCAGGTTACGGTAGACATCTCATCTACACAAAGTGGCCGGATCTTCCAAACAGCACAACAGTGATGGATTGTGTGCGAACCGGTTGGCCGCCATTGCTGGCCATCGGAGGACTTTGGCCTGCAACTTTAGTGCTTGTCATCGGCATTGAACGCGCATTGGCTGTGTTCACACCAATGTTCTACCATGCCAGGTACACAACAAAGCATCGATGGTTCTTAATTATCGGTTAGTGTCATTTTTCGATACTTTCGATCTCGTGTACGCTTGAAGGGGGCGCCATAAGAAGCTAGCGATCGAATTAATTTTTTTGACGCATTGATAAAACCATGCTGATTCAGCAGTTTCCTTAATTTTTGGTGTTCTTGCCAAATCATCATCGTTCGTAACAATTAGAATTCCTAAAAAATCTGGGCCTTTGTACTTTCACGCTGGATTTAAGCTGCGTAACTCGATTGCTTCAAACGCGTGTATTATCGCAGATACTCTACTGACAACTACAATACGCGCCATGTCGAACATCTTTTTTCAGTTCACAGCGAATCATTTTCGCGCGTGTTTTGTGAAAATTCTTATTAAATTTGGCCCCAATGCGTGAGTATGAGGAAAAATTACTTAACTGTTAGTACAGTATTTTTTGGCATTCGTTGTTAAAATAGCATATTTAGCATTGAAATTGCCGCTTTCAGAATTGAGTCGAATAGTGCTATTAACTTTTTGTTTAACTTTTAGGGCTGTAATTACCGTATTTCTTCTAATAATCGCCCACCCTCCAATAATCGCCCCCCTCTGGCCTGGGTTGAAAAAATAATCGCCCACCCTCCAATAATCGCCCACCCCCCAACGATCGCCCCCTTCAGAGTGATTAAAATACTAAACATCTATGCAGTGATGGTTAACGCAGAACTCCCATTCGCTTTCCACTAGTAATATTGCGTTATCTTCTTGTTTATGACTGATATTATACACAGAAGTGACGATTGTAAAAATTATATGCCCTCTCTCCAACGAGCGCCTTCATTTAAAATGGGTTGAAATAATAATCGCCCACCCTCCAATAGTCGCCCCCCTCCAATAATCGCCCCCCTCAAGCGGGGGTTGAAAAAATAATCGCCCAGGGCGATTATTGGAAGAAATACGGTAGCAGGTCATCATTAATAATATCGATTTTATCTTACATATGCTCGATAGGTAGCGCTTCGTGTCTCGTTGTTCTTTAATGAGCAACTATACTGTTGATAGCACCAAATAAATAATTTAGCAAGTTTGCTGATTGTGCTGATCGGCTTGTTATACGCTTACTTGGACGCAGCGCTCAGGAATGGAAGTAAGCTTGCCAAGTTCGCGTGCACCATGGACGACACCTTCCCACCGCTGTTCAATCATTATCACCGGACAGCAATCATTTGTTTGCATATTGTAGGTACGACAGAACCTGGATAAGTGCAGGCAGCATCTTGGCATTCACTTGAGAGCTGCATTTGTTGAGATTTGTTTAATAGGCCCAATATAGGAGGTGGGAGTCAAGAAATAGCATCACTTTTTCTTTCATGCATTTATGGCATTTATGGCAGTTCCCGCAGTAAATGCAAGTTAAAGCACGAATTTTTTTAACATTTTGTGAAACTACCTGCATTCGTGTACGAATGGGTAGCAGACGTAGGCAACTGCAATGTCTGAAACGCAAAAGTTACCTTTCCTTAACATAATACATGTTCAGAAAATGAACCTAGGTAAAAGAATTTTGCCATAGGGCACAGCCTTGGATTTGATTGGATTTGATGGCTTTCAAAGATTAATGGCAGCGACTTAATAACATATGTGCTTTGTTTAGCAATCTTAAGGATATTAATGTACTTAAACGGGAATAGTAAGTCAATATTCTGCTTATCGTACTTTCATTTTACATAGACAGGAGTAACGATAGTGACGCTTTCGAAGCGACAGAACGATGCAATTTTTCAGGACTATGTTTATCCGTAACCGCATTCCAGTCGGCCAGGAAACAGTCGCGTCTTGCTGGATCGAGAGGAACCGAGATGAGAGGAGAGATGAAACGTATCGCTGCCATTATAGCCATCTCCGGCTTTTCTACTGTCTTGGTCTCGTGTCCCATGTTCATTCTTTGGGGATTTTATCTGGGCATCTTTAGCCTGCCTGCCGGTCTTTCCAGTTATTTCTTTTTCATCGTTTTTAATTGTAATTCGTCCCTTGGGCTGTTCATCTATTTGTTTCTCAAGAAAGACTTTCGGTCCCACTTTGTGCATTTGATCACGTTCAAGTCGCTTTGGTTTCACGGTGCAGCCAGAGCGTCGGCTCAGCCGGTTGCAGCGTCTTCTAGCGATCACAACAGTCGAGCTGCTGGGCATTTCACTTCACGACAGTCTCGAGCTGTACAATGGAACAACTTTCAACACGGCGCTATTTGATGCCATGTGAAGTGCTCAACTATTAACATACTTCTTTTTACAATGTTTTGCCGACTTCATACAATAACTTCAGTTATGTAATTGATCTGAATATCGTCTTGGAAAAGTTTGTTTCTTATGCATATTAAGACAAAAAAAGCACGGATACTAAGAAACTGATCAATTTATTTTGAAGACCTATTTCATAAAATTGCAAATAGCAGAACTGCGAAATTAGGGAATTGTAGACGCGTTGATCGGTCAGAACACTCGAAATAACTTGAAATAGCCTATATTCACCAATCAGTGCCGTTGCAATTTCACAATTCTCCATTTGCAGTAGTTGTATCACACTGACCCCTGATTGACCCGAATTGTGGCTTTCCAAGTTAGTAGTTCTGCTTTATCAGTTTTATCAGATTGACAAGTTAGCAGTTTTACACCCTATCGGACGAATAGTTGAGTCAGAGAAACGCGAATCAAGTTTGTCTCGAATAATACATTCAAACAAACAAGCAGAACATCTCTCCCGCAAAAAAGTTGACACGAAAGCGTATGTCACTGCTCCTACATGATATCGTTTGCAAATCCTTGCACGCAAGCTGTGTTTTGTTGCCACCCTAGTCTCATATCGCTTCCCTCGCTGCTTGTTCTATTTTCGTGAAGCATGCGACACAATCGACAATATGCGTCGGCCAACATTTCTTCCTCGCGCCACGCAACTTTGTTAGTCTTTCTATAGTCGAAGTATTTCAAATATTTGTCGATATTGTTAGCCAGGTAATGTAAATAGACTGCTAATTCTTTGGCGGATGCAAACTGATCAGCCGCAATGTAGCTGTTTGGCGGCGCGATGTCAAGGTAGTCGGCTTTCCGAAGAACTATCGGGACCATCAACATATCTAGCGCTTGGAAGAACTTCTCCGTCACGTAGTCGCGACAAACGGCGTTCTCGAAGGCTATATAAAAGCGATAATCAATCGTAAACGGTATCGAGTCGCACCAGTAACCATAATACTTGGGATTTCGTGGACAGGAATAGGAAAATGTCGCCGAGCCGGAACAGCTCCCGAATTGGTCGACAGGAATAAACTGGCGCAGCTTGTGTACGTATTTTTCTCGTTGTGACGGCGGATAGCAATTCGACACCAACCAAGCGATCATTTTGGTCTTGTTTCTGGCAGTTTGTTCGACAAATTTTGCCTCATCCGCCGATTGCGTGTGCCTTAAGAGCTGACCGTAGTAGTCGAGTCTGACGTCACTATCTCGCTGATATGTCATTGACCAATTGTGCAGCGGCGGAAAATTTGGCAACTCTTCGCCTGTCGCATAGCTTTCGATGTTAAAAAACACGTAGCGCTGCCAAGGATGGCGCACTATTGGAAGTGACGCCTCCTGGTCGCTTGGATGCACAAAAAATGTAACGGCATCCGCTTGATCCAAAAACGATTTGTTCGAATATAAATGACATTTGACTGGACAGTTTTGGGAATGATTTGCAGCAAGCATGGCTATGTCGCGACTTAGAAGCGTGTTCCAGGCCAAAATGGTCTTCCGCGTACTGTTATTGAGGAAACTGTTTCGAGGCAGGAATGCGCTATGTACGCGCGCATCGATACCTGAGTAAATGCCCATGTGCTGTAGGCAAGAACGTATACGCTCACTTCCAGAATATTTCTCTAAGCATAACGATTGGTTTTGAAGAGCTTCTTTGGTCAGCCAAGCAAGAGAAGGGCGGCTGAGGATGAAACCACTGTTATGACCAGTTTTCAATAATCCGGCCCAAGCATAACCGAAATAGTGAGGATCGGATTTGTTGAATTCCAGCAAGAAACCTCGCAACTTTTCAATATTGACATGTGTATCTTCATTGGCAGTTATAAACCAATCAAATTCTCCAAGAAAATGACTGCTGATGTAAGTGAGCGCTTCCACACAATTAGACCAACTGCTTTTGTTGGTTATTTGAACAGAGGGGAAGCTGGCTTCTGCATTATTCTTTGGGAAATTTCCACTTACGAAATACATCGCTCCATCGCACAGTTTCATCCAACTTTCTGACATATCACTCTCATAGTTTGATGACATAATGACCCAACAGAAAATATTTGGCACCCTCCTAAGTGGCAAATGAAGGAATTTTGAGTTTGCGTCAGAATACCAAGTCAATCTCATACCAGTTTTGATAAAAAGACCGCCTTGTGCAGTGAAAATGATCAAAATCGTCAAACTAAGCAGTGTGAAGAGTACTTTATTACTCAAATAATTCATGACTTGTGTCCCACTGGAGCTAAAAATCAATGCTCCAAATCTATTGCAATCGAGTTCAGTTGAATCTGGATCGTCAAGATAGTGTAGAGAAGCGCCCCAGTTGAGCGACAACAGATTGAAATATCTGCTTGCTCCACCATCTTTTAAAATCCTGCTGATGATAGGACTTTCAGCGCAGTAACCATTAACGTCACTTTGTAAATGAAGGCTGTGATCGTTATCCAGCTTTGACTACGTCCTTTTTATGGATAACTTGATTAAGGCACTAGGCATTATAAAAGTATACTCTCTACATCAGCTTATATGACGGTTATGCAGCTAGCATGTGTTATACTACAATCTATCGTGCGTGGCGAAACGCTTAGCATTTGTTCGATAACCAGGCGGCTAATGGTACTTATTAATATTCATTTATTAGCATTAACAACAAACGTCAAAATAAAATAAATATTTACTGGCGCCTTGTGCTTTGCTCCTTCAGTTATGAGAATCGCTCCCGTCACAAATATCAATAATTGAGCAATCAAAACCACGACAAAAGCTCACTAGAATATTAAGACGTAAGATAGCTGAAGGGCACAATTTTGTGAAGTCTCTCTTTCACTGTAATGACTTCGAGACAGCAGCCTTGATCCTTATTATCAAGCTGCTTTCATAAGCAATGATTGGCTAACGAAATCATAAATCATTTGTTCAGTGTCGATTCAATCTTCTGATTTATCATCTGAATATTTAATTTTGTGAGCTATGACGCTTGAGCATGCTGCATGATTCAAGCTTCAAGCGTCTTAATGTCGCACGTGATACGTAGAATTGATGATTTTGCATAAGAAAGATAGCGAAAAGACTTTGATCATTATCAGCTAATCGATTGATTATCCCTCAACTCACAAAGACCATAAATTGAACGCTCCCACGTCAATGACTTGCTTAATTTAGCGATCATTGGGATCTGAAATGAGTCAACCGAATTAGGTCAACCATTGCTTTGACGACTGAGACCAATACGCTGTGCGCAGTTGCTTGGATTTAGGTATGAGCCGGGATCCGCATGAATGCTTTTTGAGGTTTCCAGCGAGCGATCTGTGATATTGTTATTTAATTTCATTATACTTTAAGACGCATGTGTACCACATCCGGTGTATTAGCGACACTTTTCCATTTAAAAATGATATATTCTTATATCGAAAGAGTACTTTCTTTATTGAATAGACTTGGAAAATATTCTGTTAGATTTGGAAAGTGCGCTTCTAAAGTGGAAGTGGTGTAGATATTTCATTACGACTGCTAAACCGCCTGTAGTCACACACTCTGCATTGTAGGAATCGCTGGTGTACATTGACTCACCCATAGGTGTTTCACACAGAAAGCCGGATCTTATGAATACTAGGGCTGAGCTTTATCATTATAATCCAGTCAATCCCAGAGACTGTTCCCTCATTTTATGTCTGCGCGAAAGCTAATCGACTTTGTAAAAACTTTACTGATAGGTGAACGACGCCGCCTCGAACAAATAAATGATGGTATAACATGAATATTCGGCAAACGTCAAAATAATGATTATTGCGACAACTGCGAAAAACCACACTCTTAATTAATGATAGTGGCCAGTTATAATATGAGCAGGAGTTATACAGTTATAGCAGAGTGTTGCGTGTCAAAATGCATTCAATGCATTCTGTTTTTGATATGCAAGTGATACCTTCAGCGAGATAAGTGAAATACATAAAAATTCTGGACCGGAGGACAATATGATTAAACTGATGTAAATTTTCCAAGCAAAAATCATAATACTTCTGCCTTTTTGTCATACACTTTGCG
Source organism: Plectus sambesii (assembly GCA_002796945.1). Taxonomy (NCBI): domain Eukaryota; kingdom Metazoa; phylum Nematoda; class Chromadorea; order Plectida; family Plectidae; genus Plectus; species Plectus sambesii. Next base: position 27,146 of record NIUQ01000084.1, read on the forward strand.
AAAAAGTGTAACAGAGTTTAATATTTATTTTGATTTCATGAAACTGGTCTCAGTTTGGGATGAACAATTGAGTGAAGTGAACCTTGAATAATAATTTACAATAAATCAATACTTTGGGTGCATCACTCGACGCTTTGTGTAACTTAGTCATGGTTTAATGCAAAGGGCCGGTATATAGCAAATAATTATAATCGCAGAACAGTCACGCAAACTCCAGCAAAACTCGAATAGTAAAGCCAGATGATACTTTTCCGTGCCCTTTACTGTGCTTGATGTGCTCTAATTTATAAAAGAACCCGTATGTACAGCATGCAAATCTGGATAAGAGAAAAATGTTGTCTTACAATGCCTAAAAACTCATTAGATCTTGCTCATTTAAGCTTTTAATAATACATCAATTTTGGCCTCTTAAAACAGCACGATGGCTCACAATGTTATAAAATAAAGTCGCCCAGAATACCAAAATATAAGTTGAATACTAAACACACACACACACACACAAACTCAACTCACAACAATTCATATCTCATTGCTGAACAAATGACAGAATCCGCATAAAAAAGAAACCCGGATACAACAGTTACTGCGCCGTTTTCTGCGCCCTGCACTATGCTGCAACTTCCAACAGAACCCGAATGCAAGGAAACTTTGCAATCATGAGGAGTTCATAAAATTTCCCATTTGAGATTGTGAAATATATGAATTTCTTTCACATAAACAACTTCGACGTATAATCCCGTAAAACAACTAAATTTGCTCACGGTACTCAAAAAACGGATCGAATTTCTTCTTTTATCATCAGAACAACTGTACCAGGTTCCTGACGACTTTAGGACTGAAGAGATGACAGAAACTCGCATAGAAGAGAAATGAAGACGTGAGAGGATGTTTTCGAATTTCCAGCAACACCGTTTATGGGAATTTTCCTGTACTTCTTGGCGTAAGTTCAGATTCTCTAACCTCTAGTTGCTCGGGTTGTTGTCATTTGTCGAAAAGAACTCTGCGGCTGGTGCGAATTTTGAGATTCAGCATTGGCCATGGGTCGGCTGCCCCATGTATCTACTCTTTCCGTCATACGAGCTTTGAGAGCGCCAAACAGTATCGAATTTAGAAAGTGTTCGCGAAAGTCACGTTTCAGAAAAATGTAAACAAAGAGATCTGTTGCTGAATTGCAGCAGAATAGCACGTAAATGTAAGCTAAAGTTGATTGATTCATGGTAATTATAGAATTACCAGTACAGAAAAGAAGAATGTTCGGAAAAGCGATTAGTATAACGTCAACAAAGGTAATGATCAGAGCCATGCGGATAAGCTTCAATTCCTTCTTCATGTTCCCCTGATCACCTATTTTCTTTGCTCCCATATACGCGATACCGTTGAAAAGTAGCGCAAAAATTGGCATCAAAATAATGATGATGGTGTGAAAATTTCCATAGCTGTATCCGAAAGCGGCCGTAGGAGAACAAAATCCAATGACGCAAATATCTCTGTTCAAATAGGAGCTGAGCACACCAAACAGGTGAGAGATGAACGCGATTAGAATGCAACTGAGAACGATGAGTAGTCGTGCTCGTAGTGTTGAATGGATCTTGTAGGAAACTGGCCTGCAAAAATCATGCTCTTATCAGGAAAAGCACACGAGTAATACAGGTGGGCATGGGGCTTAAAGTAGTGCGTACCTTCCTTCCCCTTTCCTCTCGAAAAGTATGCAATTTTGACCTTCGCAGTTTGAGAACCTTACTTTCTTTTTTCATGAGCGTTGTCGAAACGATCTTTTAAACAGTAGCTATTCACTAGCTTAAAAATTCGTACACAGTGGAACAATTTTAGTTTACTTTCTATGCGTTAAAGAAATCTTTAACCTAGAAAATCGAGCAAGTCTAAGTGACGGTACGATCGTAAGGGTGTGATAGCATCCCTTCACCTATCTTTGCTAAAATATCAGTTCACGTACGTGAAAACGGCGAAAAATCTCTGCAAAGAGATGACTAGGAGAACCAGTGCGGGTAGTTGTCCACCAAGCAGCTGTAAATGAGGTCCAGGCTGCTGCAAACATTCAAAGATGCTGCGTAGCTGCAAAAACTTGTTGGTGAAGATCATCTTTCGACGCAGACTGCCAGCTACTAAGCAAAACAGCGTATTTATGAGATTGCCGAACGCCAAGAGGGCGAAGAACAGGTATTTGTCGCGAAGGTCCTGCAATGTCATTCATTTTTAAGTAAGTTAAGATATGGTGCTGCTATTATCCCATTCCACTCCTATTGGCTGTCATTCGAGTTGCAAAGTTGGTACCGTACCTTTTTGGTGAGGAAAACGAGAATGCAGATGATGTTGAAAACAGACGCGATTCCGCCACAGATGGAGTAGGTCAGAAAGGCCGGTAAAAGGCCGGCGGTGGCGACTGACTGATCGGGCGGATATGTCTCGTTGTCCCAGTACGCATTTTTGAAGGCTGCTTGGGTGCATGGCGTTTCCATGATAGGGCTTTAGCTTGCAATTGACAGTAGTCTTTCTGAACGATCGATTTTGCACGGAGATAATCTCTATAAAACAATCATTGTCCAGTTGCTAATAAATCGTTTTCTCTGCATATCATCGCGAAATATCATTCTGTGGCCGTATTCTTGCTCTCCGCCAATGGCAGACGCGCTAGACGAATCTTCACAATCGCTTAAACACCAGTGACGGATATTTTCCATCGTCATGCAAAACATATGGAGCAGTCTTCTTGTCCTGCTTAGTCGCCTCCTATGTTTTGCATGGCGATGGAAAGTATCCGTCACTAATGTTAAGCGAGTGTGACGATTCGCCTGGTGCGTCCGCCATTGGCGAAGAGCAAGAATACGGCCACAGAAAAAGTGCACTATAGTTAAAGAGTAGATGCTCAATATCTGTAGTATGAACAGATGAGAATTGAGTAGGAGGCATGCGCCGCTTTATTATTCCTAATTGGTCACTTCCAATTAGTCAAATTAGTATACCCTACTGCCAATATTAGCGTTGAAGAGTATCAATCAGACTTTGATAAATATACGAATTAGTCTCAGGAGTGTTTATTACGCCTTCGACGAAGGTTTTAACAATCAACTGGGTCATCCCGCCAAAGATCTAAATTTAAACAGTTGTCTGTAGACCGTAAGCAGCATTTAAGTTAATTTTAAACTGATTTGCTACATTCGCCTAGTCATAGATTGAACATCAGCTAACCTATCAACGAAAGTAGTCAACGCAGATAAAGTGTGCTTGAAGAAGGTGTTATAAGAAAAAGAATGAAAACATGCAACTGAACCTATGTTTTACAGCGCTGCTAATGATTTGATAAAATTATTAGTTAATGCTGGCATTGTTGAAAGCATAAAAGAGTGTTCAGTAAATCCTCTGCCCTATCTACAGCACCATACAAAACTGCAAAGCCACATATTGATGTCATATAAATACGGAAAAACAAGATGAACTACTCTAATGAAGCAACCACTGTGGTTGAGTCTACAAACAATTCTTTTAACGACCAACCGACTATAAACAATAATGAACATTTAAGATACTCTATTATCAACCTTGTTGGGATTTGATACAACCATTTATTAACGAAAGAGACGGTAGTAAAATAGAAGAAAGGAACGAGAGTGAGCAGAGAGGGACCGATCAGTCACTGCGCAAACAAACTATAAGAATGAGAAGAGAGCAAAGAATCGCCGCGGATCATTTGAGATCGCTAGAGCTCACGAGACCAACCGTTTCCCCTGATACACCTGCGCGTGCTGGACAAACAACAGTAGCTGAATTACTCTCCACATACACATATTTCATTGAATAGGCGATAGCATATGTCTTCGAAATAAATTAACTCTATGCGAGTAAATTAAAAAATGCGAATTTAAAATGTCAGAAGCCTTGAAGCATGTGCCAACTTCAAACTAAATACGAGACGCGCAACTCCTCGAGTTGGATGTTCTTTATGGTGCTATTGGACAGCCCAGCATCAGGGGATTAATCCCGGAGTAGCTTTGGCTTTAAGAATTATGAAGAAACATTTCCGAAAAAATGGAAAAATTTTAAGATCGACTTTATCGGCATAATTATCATTTTATTGTGCAATTCTCTCATGGCTTCCCTCTTTTACAAGACTAAGGAGAGGATCAAACGATGCGACTATAATTTTCCTGTCTAAGTTAAGGTTCAAAATGAGCACTTGGACGACATAGATACACTTCCTACCAACATGTGTATATCCCTGTTCAAATGGAATCTACCCCACTAGTCACACCGAACTGAGCATCATCTGTTTGCAGGATGAAGGTGGATGTCCGTTAATCTCAGTTAGTATAGACTATACTCTGTATTTTATTTGTTTTCAGCAGTTTCTGAACACTATTCGACATCTGTTATCAAAAGCACAAAGTTTACGGTGAGCACGAAATCTGCATAAACAATGCATACTCATACAAATACAGCAGTTTCTGATGGTTGCTTCTTCGTGGTCACCAGGGTCTTCGGCCGATTTTCCTGCGTTTGCCTCGTAATTTCACTTCCTCCTTTTCGACGCCGCTCAGCGAGAGCAATTAGAATGATCAGTATTATGATAATAATGACGATGCAAATGAAAGGTAACAATGTCCTTTGAGAATCAACCTTCAGGGTGAATGAAACAGTCGTATCGAAAGTCACGTTTTCTTGGTGAGAAGGAGAAAAGAAAGTATTTGTAGCGATGCATTTGAAAGTTGCTGCATCGTCGCTGGCCACTCGAAGAATGGTCAGCGTATTTTCAGTGATATTAAAATGTTTTCCGTCATTTTCAATTGATTTGTTGTTCTTCTCCCATCTGCAACGAACGATGCATGAATGCACTCGCTATACATTCATGAGTCATTATAATATTCACTTCACAAACAGAAATTCAGTTATCTACTTTCATAATACTGCTAAGTGCAAACTAAATGCCATTGTGAATGCTATCGTTTGTGACTCATATGCTTACAATCTAGTCGGAGCATCACTGCAAAATCCTCGACATCATACATCTCAAATGTGGTCAAAAAAGCAGACCAGCTTTGTTTTTCAGGATATGATTTGTTAACAAGAATTTCACGAATGAAACAAAAAATCAATTATTTAATTTCACCAGATCGTGCGGATGCAGCAGTATAAGGGCTACTCTAAACAATCAGCGCCTAAAAAGCAATCTATAGTTTGATTATGCCCTTTTTTCATATTTGCCCATTTCTTGTCAAATGCAATAAAAATATGGCCAAAACAGCTAAAGCACCTTGACATTTACATTGCTGTGGATGCGAAGTCTACATTGTAATATGGTGGTGTTTACAGTAAACTTAAGGGAAACTCTGGTCACTCCCACGTTCAAGGAAGAGTAATAAAATAGTAAATTTAGTCAAAAATGAGAGCGGAAAAGAATGCTTTACTTTGCCGTAAACTCGCCTGATGATTGGTTCGGGGTAGCCAATGACATTGCAAGTGAAATTGACGGTCGAGTCTTCCATCGCCGCCTCTGGGTCTTCGTCAGCGGTGAGTGAAAATTTGTCGTCGTTATTTAGTCGAAGCATCTTACCGGCCTCCTGCTCAATCACCGGTCGCATATTGACGAACAAGTTGCCAGTCGCTATGTACTCGTCTTCGTTCCACAAATCGCATCGGTACTTCCCTGCAATCAGTTATATCTTTCATTCTAGCGGTTTAATTTTTCGCTCTTGATATTCGTTCCTTTTTCAATCACCAATAGCGGATGTCAAAATATTTTAGGCTGATAGAATGGATATTTCATGAAGTAGATATGTGTCTTGGGCTACGAATGAAATGGGAGCAAAAAAATGGAACGCATAACAGCCACCGTATCTCATGCAGCTAACAATAGTTTGCGGTACATTTACTTTAGAAGTGGTAGTATGGACTGCTAATCCGGTACAGTCCGAAGATTAACCGGCTGTTAGTTCATTTAAAGTGTAGTAGAACCTCGGTATTACAAATTTTTTGGCTCGCAGCACAGCAAAATTCCCTAAGATTTTGCCCTTTGCGTTTTTATGAACACAAATTTCTGCCTCCAGGCACAAAAGTTCAGCTCACAGTGCTAATATAACAAGCGAATTAGTCACCAACAACAAAACACGAGGATTGAACTTGATCTTATGGCATCGGTACTTTGATGATTATTGGCGGACGATTCAAGAACTGTGCAAGAAGAGATGGAGCGGCATGTAAAAGTTCGAATATGACGTGTTCCAGATCAAACGCGCCACTTTTAAATTCTAGGAGAACATTTTCCATTCTGGTTTGACTTGAAAAGAGTTTATTTTTGATTTGGAAATGGCTCACTTAGAATTGGACACTATAATGTGTAAACTGGAAAGCGTTCATAATGGAAAATCTAATTTTCACTTACCGATAGCAGATGCTCGAGCATATCCGAGTTCTAATGTGGCATTGCGACTGTTAAGAATGGATATCTTTGACGGATATTCATCAGTTACTTCAACTGCTTCAACCACTGAAGAGTTGTCAGAAGGGTACTTAGACCACCGCACTCGGTCAAATGGCAAATATTCGGTGTCCCCTTTAAATTCTTTTGGAGCGCACCATAACGTTACAGGTTTCGTTGCATATAAAGGATCGCTGGAAATAAATTTGGCGCAGGGTGGCTCGATTTCAATGTTCGCAAAGCCAGCGGCCAAATAAGGCGGCTTTCCAAAGTCTTCTACTGCCCCGACAATGCAAGAGAGTTGCGTGAAGTAAATTAGAAGCAGCATACGGGAGAATATATCCATCATGTAAGTGATCACCATGCAATCATTCCTGGAAATTTTTACATTTCTTTCTCAGACTAATTTATGCATCAGTTTTGAGCTACATGAGCTACGATTACTTATTGCATAAGATTTCATAAATTCTTCCATTTCGATTGTCCGAAAATTTTTCAGTAACATATCGATCTCATTTTTGTCTTTCTATAGAGTAGTAACAAAAATTTCATTCATTAAATCGTAGTAAGTTGTAACGCGTCATTTAATTTTATGTCATTCAAGTTTAAATTATGACGAATTAGACACGTATTCAGTTGGCGATGACAGGCAGTAAAGTACATCCACTTCGTCTTTTAATATGAATACACGACTAATAATTGGTAGGCAAGGATTTTTTTATATTTTTCCCATCCTTTTTTAGGGCACGTACATGCTTTTTCTTGTATAAAAAAGAAACATCTAGGTATACAACACACGATGCGACTAAAATTAGGAAAATTTTGTCCTATAAATTAGAAAAAAACTATTCCTAGCTGAATGAAATGGCGCTCTTTCGACCAAAACTTACCCAATTTGCGACAGCCGCCGACCCATGTTAAACACGGCGCAACGGTAGCGTTGTAATTAGGTAATAGGAACAAGTTAAACTATACGTGCGCGCCCAGCCCGGTGGACTTTCTTTGCGCATCTCGTTTTCGTCGCCAAAGTAAGCAAACTTGATTCGCCGCACCACAGCAGCCATGTTGTAACTGGCATTAATCATCTGTCGGGGCGCGGAAAAACAGGCAGAGGCTGCGCATCATGCCTTCCCCGCATTTGAAGAAAGTTACGCTCTAATAGCAATCATTATTCGATCAGTTTGAATGGCGTATGAAAACAGCCGAAACAAACTGGCTCAAGTGGGTCGTCTACATGCTCCATTTGTTCGAATACAGTTGTTAAGCGCTAAAATTTTTTAGAATAAGGGCTTGATTATTGGGATCTGTTTCATAAAGCCGTTGACAACTGTTGAGAGCAGTTACCATTTTATACGGTTACGTCTCAGTGCTTGACACACACACACACACGCAGACGAATGCGTGCACATTAAATCGACTAAAAGTTGGTCTTGAAATTAGCATTTCAACGGAAGCGGCCAAACAGCGCCGCTGTTCAGTTGGCGGAGATGGAACTCCCGCTACGCAGTGATAGTCTTAAGCATGTAAACGGCGGCTTCTTTCGCATCGTATGCGACCTGAAAGGTGAAAGAATGTCTAGCAACTGGGTAGGGCGATGCGACGACACTCACCATATGACCGGCGCGGAGAATAAACCAGAATTGAAAATTTTGATACTGTTTGACAAAGCCGGCGGTCTGGTAACTCTCGGGCGACGACCCGACGTGAAAAGGTTGGCGATTTGTCGCATTCCAGCTGGATAGGCCCGGCCATGTCAGCTTATTCACCCATGCTTCGGTACCTGAAGTATTTTCGTTAGCTGTAAACAGCCTTCAAGCTATTTACCCAGCGTATCGCAGATGAGGTCAACCTGTCCGTTGTACACGATCACGCGTAGGCCTGCTTGGAGCAGACTATCTACTGAAAAAATATTCCCGCTTTGCGTCAATGAGTTCAGAGTAAGCTGGTAATAATTATGCCTGTCGCTATCACTGGCTTCATTAAGTCGTCCTCCAAAGATATAAACACTTCCTTCGATTGACCTAAAATTTGACGTGAATATTACTCGCTTAGGCCGTTAACCCGTTTCAGTAATTCCCACCTCCCCATCGCACGTTTTTCGGAATGATGCCAAGTTTTTGTCGTACCGGTCCATTCATGTAGTCGGACAGTTCGTCAGTTTGCAGGGGACTTATTTGCGTATCAAAAAGGCGCTCTGAAATGAATGTTGATTGATGGACAGCGAGGGAAAGGGAGAACGGACGACGGACCAAGAGGCTGCTTCTCGAATCGGGACCACTCGTCGGTGTCCGCTCGTTTTAACACATTGTACCAGCTGACTCCGTTCGTAACCTGCAGCAAGTAAGCGCCGTTCTCTTTCGCACCGCTTGTCCTTTTCGCGAAAATGAAATCGTACATTGCCGACAACATCTTGCATTGTCCCCCAGCAAAGTGTAGCTTCCAGCCACTGGTTCGTATTGACCAGACTCTGGCAGTGCTTCGCTTGAGTATTCACACGCGCCAGATCTTTATCGTCGAGCAAGGACTAACAGAAAAATGGTCTTATAGCAAATTGTATGTTGAGCAAAACTAACCAGCGATTTCAAGTACGACCCCCAAGTGTTGACGTAATCCATTGGCGATATCCAGCTGTCGCCCAACGCCACGCCTCTAAAGTTGACTCGAATTTTTCCGGCGCCAATCGCCTACAATGAAGATGAAACGCCGTTTGTTTCACTCATCGAACTCGTTGTGACTGAGGAGAACCGTTTGTAGTTGCGAGGCGAATTCTGCGGACATCTTTCCACCGTACGACTCGCAGAAAATGTAGAACGGCCGTGACGCATACTCGGAGTGCAGCGTGAAGAAGTCGGTCGCCCAAGCTACAAGATCTGCTCCAGTCTGATGGTTATTTTGAGAATATGCATTCAAGCTTTCCACGTAGCTAAATCCTGTACCCACTGGATTGTCGACAAACACCAAATCGCCCACTTGCAACTGCAAACTAAAGGAGTTGAGCTGTTCGAATTCTACAATATCACCCAAGTGCCATTGTTGTCGTTGCCATGGATGTCTTTTGGGCCGAGTTCGTTGAAGTTGCCGAAGCCGGTACCGGAGGCGCCCGGGCCTCCCTGTAAAATATTTAAGCACTATTCGAAGGAGAAAACTCTAATTCACATTCCAGTTCAATATTCAGTTCAAACTGAAATCTGAATTAGACTCAAACTGAATTTGTTGAGCGATAAATGGAAACCAACCTGCAACCAGAGTAGAAGAGGACGGCTAGGCAAAGGATTGTTCGCCGCGTACAACCACCAGAACGTGTGCGCCTTGCTTCGAACAGTAGTATATCCCCATTTTTCGTCGTAGTTGATGACGCCACCTAACGTATTCACCGACTCGGCATTCGAGCCGATGTAGAGCACGATGGAGAAGAGCGCGGCGACGAAGGTGAAGCGCATGAATTTTTCAGCCAGCGATACTGCGAGGAAACAATTGTGCGCGCCCGTGAAGTTGTACTTTCCGTGCCACTTGTAAGCAGATGGTATTGATCGCACGCTAACCGACAAGAACACAAACTGACGCAATGCAAAAATAATATTATTGTAATCATCTGCTCACATAGTGGAGAATTCGAATGAAAGCAGGACCGAGTGGAAGCACGAGTATTCAGATGGAAACGATGAAATGTAAGAATATCACGACTGGAATAGTTTGCGATAGCATACTTTCCTGAATGGCGTGCCCTTCATGTTGCACATTGCCATCCACTGAGGTAGCCGTAAGAGTCCGTGCAACAGATCGACGATGCAGACGATTATCACGGTCTGGAAAAAGACGCGCATCCACTGCTCCAGTATCAGCGGCAGCGGCACCACCACCAGCGTTATGAGTCAGCCATCATGCGACAGACGTGTTGCTAGTTCTGTAACTTCTCGTCGGTGACGTCCTGTTCGTCGCAAATTTCCTAATAGCACTCTGCTAAGTTACTTCAATTCACAATACTATAACAATCAATCCTGTCAGGCCTTTAAGCAGTTGTCACTACGCTTGTGTTCTCATTTTATTGTGCACCATTTATTGGCCGTCAGTGCGCTGGCACTGCAAAAACTACGTAAAAATCTTCACACTGTTGCTTAGCGGGAATGATAAGAACCAAAAAGCATTCAGCATGTACGAAATGTAATATGATTGACATCCAATCATGATGGGTAACAGATTGAGTTTCGGCAGGGTGGGATGCAGTAGAGGGAAGGGCGTATATTTGGAAGTGTTCGGCATCCGAATTTATCGATTGAACTCGCTGAAGAGTTCAGTTCGCTAATTTTTTATTTGCATCCAAAGTGAAATAATCGTTTCTTTTGCAAAGGACATTAACAGGTCTTGATGGAATGTGAAATTAATCCAATAATTCTCCTCGGCTCTCCACTTTTGAGATTTTTTCCGCTTTTGTTATCGATTATCATAGTTCTTACTGTATGTGTAGATATTGATTAAATGAAATAAATGAATTATTGAAAATGAAGCTGTTTGTCGATATTATTTGCTTAAGGTGGACATTTTGTGACAACCTTACTTTACATTATTATTCAACCACCCTATTGCTGTATCCACTATCAGTTTGATCAAACAATACATTGCATTTTATGAGCTCCGTATGGAGTAAAATTGTAATCTTTATGGGCTGCCTCTTTATTGTGGCATTTCGAAACTGCTTGCTTGCTTTTCGATATATTTATCAGCCACATATGTTTACCTTAGAATGACGGCAAATATCAACTGCAGTTTTAATTAGTTAATCAAAGTCGACTGAAGAGTTGTAAAAGTTTGTTAAAGCCTGCACTCTTGGTCGCTATGGAAAATTTGCTTTGGAGTGCAAAATTTTACAAGTGCGCTTATTTCTATTTTGACATGTGAACCGAGCAGAGTTATCTTTAGTTTGTCGACCAAAGTTGAGCAGTAGAGCAAGCTCAAGGGCAAGCAAAAGAGCGATCAAAACACTTTGCAAGCGAACATCCGGATTATATTCTTTGACTGATATGACTTTGGGCGGAGCACATGCGCTTCGATCTTTCAAAATATGTGCAAATAAAGCAGTGCACAGGGCAACGGTGAGCTTCTAATTATCGGAAAGTTGAGCTTTTACCGAGATCGACCTGTTGTTAGTAGGCGTGACAATTTTTCAAGACCTTAAAGGTGGACTGATGAACAGCTAAAAGCAGACAGAAATGATTGAAGTAAAACTTTAAATGTTGAGCAAGAAAAAGTAAAAGTATCAATTTCATGGTGAATAAATGAGCACATTTTAAAAGAAAGCGGCATAAAGCGAACGCTAAACGTCTGAACAGCGCATTTTGCTTTCTATCTCATGTTATTATTTCTGTAGACAATCCGCCTCTGCAGTAATGCACTTTGCTGAGAGCAGAACATCCGGCAGCAACTATAGATTCGTCTTATATTTGAATAAATACTGCATGCTTGCTCAGTTCCGCCAGCAGTCACGCGTTCCTCTACTGGCAAGCTCTCCCGGTTTTGCTGATGCTTAAAAACCGGTGCAACAAGCCGCACGCCGTCGGATTATAGACAACGAAGAAGCGTCGACGGCAGGCAGGGCCGCCGGCCGTTTGCTTGGTATTTGCTAGCTGCGTGGCGTGCATAAAACCAAACTGTACCCGGGACGGACGGCCGTGCTCGGGCTGACAGATTACACCGTTACGAGCCTATCATGTGATGGTGCGACCATTTGTTGCTCTACGCCGGGCATATGCCTTTTGATTTATCGAAGGACAGTTAGTCGTAAATGTTAGTGCAACATGCAAGCTTAGTATAGGTCAACTGGCTGAACTAGCTTTGCATTGGCAGATAGCTTACAAGTATTGGTAGTTGCAGAGGTTGTGGTGAAAAGATGTGCTTGCAGTTATTTGCAGTCAATTTGTAGCTGTACTAAGGCTAAACATTCATTAGCTACTGCTTCGCTTTCTCATTTTCTCTCTTGCAAACTGAACATCGGTAACTGTGCAGCTTCAAAAGTTTCAGTTGTTTGTGCTCCCTACTGCCTTTAGTTGTAGTTAAATCTTTGCGAGAGTAATTAGCTTTCACTCGTCACCTCATCGTGTCCTTCGGGTTCCATATTATAATACGCCGTCGGGCCTTAGCTATGCTTCGATGGCTTGACGAGACTCGTTTGAGCTGAATGCAAGCGCATATGCGTTCACACAAGACGGCCTTGGGAACGTTGCCCTATACATTGCTTTACTGACGCATATTTGTCTGGTCTGAGCGCAAGCGTTCCGTTGATTATCACATCAGTTTAAGAAGATGATCTGCGCGAACGCTAGCAAAGTGTTCGATTGTGCGCTTGCATGCCCATGAGCTTACTCCTCTATTTAGCTGCTTGATAAAATGGAGACAAATATGCTCGACTCACATGGGTCAGGAGGGGCAAAAAGTGCATTTTTATCGCTGACAAAGTCAACAGGACAACCACTGTTGTGCCTAACTATACTCGATAGTTCATAGATCGAGCTAGGCTGGAATCGAAGTTCATATTTATTCTAATAGTACGACAGTCCTGAATAGTATGACGGTCTCTACTTGTGCGATTGTCTCTTTTTCAGAGCAATCAGCAGGCATGTTTTGCGTTCTTTGTGCTCCTTTTAGCATAAAAGGTTTTCTTAAAATTTCATGCTCTTATCTTTCGATACACTATAATTTTGGAAGGACTTTGAAATAGTCGCAGGTGATTCAGGCGATCAAAAGTTACTAATTAATAGTACTATTAGCATGAATATGATAGTCTATCATTTTGTGCACATCACTAATGAAATTTTTAACAGCCTAAATATGGGAAAGCAACTGCAAACTAATATCCATTCTTCANTTAGCATGAATATGATAGTCTATCATTTTGTGCACATCACTAATTAAATTTTTAACAACCTAAATATGGGAAAGCAACTGCAAACTAATATCCATTCTTGAACTAGTCTGCTTAAGTTGTTTCCCATCTGCTTTCATCAAAGCTTTTCCTTGTCGTCGTTTCTTATTATTGCCATTTGTTTGAAATTCTTCAATACAAGGACAAGACTGCTGTATTTTTGAATTTATCATATTTTCACCATCAAAAGTTCTCTTAGAAAATGAGCATAAAGCAGGCTTCTTTCAGTTCAAGGGTAGTTTTTATCTCGTCTTAGAAAACCGCACAACTGCAGAGCGAATTTTCATTTCTTTGGCTTTATAGGCGCTAGAGAAAGCAATCGCAGGAAGAAACGCCCAGTCGATAGCGTTTACGATTCTTTCGCGGTCGGGGCGAGCTGGAGCCTACCAGATGTTTCATCTATTGCGCATACGTTAAATAAACACAGCCTGCCCTGGTCATATGTTTTCCATAGTGCTCAGTTCAATATGAGCAAAGTACATTCCTCTATTGCAAAACGAGAAAATCTTGCTCTTATTTAAGTGCTATTATGAACAGATATTGAGACAATACTCTTGATAATACGTTTTCGTCACAAAAATGATATTGATTATAGCCTATTGACACGCAGCCTTATATTCTCTGAGCAAAAATTGTGCTCACTTCGTGCAAATCAATTTATATGAGCAGCATTCCATAGTAGGGAGGGGGGTTTGTTTATTGGCGGTAGCTTGCGTGCTCGAGGTTAGGCGGCCATCTTATTTCACGGACCCCTCTTTACTGCGCTGTCTGCACTAGCTCAAGTACAAAGAGCTGATTATTAGCTCGTATATAGGCGGTCGGATAAAGACGAACTAATTTGATTGCTTCAGGTTGGTTCAATCAAGTGGACTGCTCGCTGATCACAAAAAATGGCCGCTGCCCCGCTGCGCGCTCAGTTCGCCACTGACAAGAATGTGCTGGCTCGATACATGGCCAAGCCGCAAGGCGACCGTGTTCAGGCGATGTACATCTGGATCGACGGTAGTGGCGAAAATCTTCGCTGCAAGACCAGGACTCTTGAAAGCGAGCCGAAAAAGATTGACGGTGAGAGAACTCCATTCTCTTTCAATTTGAAAGTGTATCTATGTTAGCGAAAGTGCTATGCAAAATTATTTCCATACTAAATGGAACACTCGTCTGTGTAACATAATTAAAAAAGTCTCCTGTTCGATTTGAAACATGTTCTTATTGAAGTGGAAATGGCACAAATCTCAGATAACGTTAAATGAAAATCCGATAGGAACTACATATTTGCTGTACGCCTATGATGAAAGTTAATAATCAGTCCAAGTTTCGAATACAAGCCGTTCCACGTAAATGGACACAGGCATGCTGTTAAACAAAACGGAAGCTGTATTCGACTCGATGTATTGTGAAGTGCACTTTAAAGATTTGACGCAAGAATGAAATGGATGAGAAATTTTTACTTGATGTCATAAAAATATTTTGCTTAAAATCCAAATTAAGAGAAGGGAATATTTCCTGTGGCCTAAAAGATATCAGGATCACTAATGAGTTGACTATGGTTGAATAAAAACGAACTTTTTGCTGCACATCAGGATCATTTATGGCCTTGCAGAGCTTCCCGAATGGAACTTTGACGGTTCGTCGACGGGTCAGGCGGCGGGCGAGAACTCCGACGTCTACCTCAAGCCAGTCGCCATGTACCCCGACCCCTTCCGTCTTGGCAAGAACAAGCTCATTCTCTGCGAGACCTACACGCACGACAGGAAACCGACCGGTAAGCTATAGTGAGCATTATCCCGTTGGAAAAGGGCTATCTTTCGTATGAAGTCTACTTTACAGGTAATACAGAATAGCAAAATATAAGTCTTTATAATAAGCAATATCCTAAAATATGTGAATTATTGTAATTTATAAAGTAGAAAGCAAGTTAACATTTTCACCAGAGCGTTCTTTCAGCAGTTTTTTAAGTGCAAGCAAAGCTGCTCTGTTCCGTGTTTAAGACTTTCTGCTTTTCAGGAAGCAACTTCCGAATGCGCTGCGCCCAAGTGATGGAGGCGGCCAAGGACGAGCACCCGTGGTTCGGAATGGAGCAGGAGTACACTCTTCTCGACATTGATGGCCATCCGTTCGGCTGGCCGAAGAACGGCTTCCCAGGCCCGCAAGGTCAGCCTGCGCAAGTTTTCATAAATGGGGTCAAAATTTATCATGCAGTTTTAAGTTTACAATCATCTAGAGTCTGCCGATATGTGGCGTAAATATCAGATCGGCACTACCCAATTAGGCTTCTGCAATTAGGCGAAAAAACCGGTTCCGAAATTCTCCAATTGGAAATTATTCGCAAGAGATCCCCGTGGTCCAGTTTCAGTATTGTGTTTAGGGAATATAATTGAAGCTAAGAACTGAACATCATATTTGAGCCATGGGTGACTTCATATCGGAGATATGAGAAGCAGGCAACTATTCTTGCATTTCTGCCACTGGGCTTGGTTATACAGGTCCCTGGGACTCCTTTTTAACCTTGAATCTACAAATTTTCGGCACACATTTTACGTAACTTTTATTTATGCCAAATTGACAAGCAATGCACAAAAATCCGTACTAATACCTTCCTAACTTTTCTACTCGAGAAAAAGTGGACTATAAAAGTTGCCGTAGAGTCAAATGTCAGCTCCCCCTTCTTCGAAGATTCTAATTATAAAACCACGACACATCCGTTCGAGAGGGAAAATGCCGATATTCAAAAGCGAAAGAAGATTACTTTTCAAGAAATTACTAGCATATGTTATTGGTTATCGGTTGAAACCCTAACTTTGCGGCATTAGAGTGCTTGAACTGGACATCAGGGATGTTGAAGCTTAAAATAAGCAAGCGTTATTCCTGATTCAGGCCCGTACTACTGCGGCGTCGGCGCTAACAAGGTGTACGGCCGCGACATCGTCGAATCCCATTATCGTGCCTGTCTGTACACCGGCATCAATATCAGCGGCACCAACGCTGAAGTCATGCCAGCTCAGGTATAATACTCTTCTTATTGGGAACAGGGAGAATTAACGATAGCATTAGTTGACAATTTTATTACGATATATCAATGACATGTTCGTTTACGACCGCTACCTAAAGGCACACGAGAGGCAATTGGTTTGCTAAGGTTATTCCCATCCTCAGCTGAAAGGCCAAGTAGAAATAGTTCTTCGCTGCTGCCACGTGTGGACGTCCAAGTCTAGCTGGTTTGATATCGATTACTTTTCCGGAAAAATTGCAACTTTTACGCCGGTGATATTCGCGAATCTGTGACGAAAATAAGTGATACTGGTGAATATTTAAGATTCCTTGTTTGGAATTGACTTTTATTCGTCGCTCGCGCTCAGAACTGAGAATACTAAAAGTGCCGGAAGGGACTAGCAGTCTTATGAACCGTTCACATTGTCATATTTTCAGTGGGAATTCCAAGTGGGTCCCAGCGAGGGCATCGATATGGGCGATCAGCTATGGTTGGCCCGTTTCCTGCTGCACCGTACCGCCGAGGACTACGGAGTCATCGCGTCGCTCGACCCCAAGCCGATTCAGGGCGACTGGAACGGCGCCGGCTGCCACACCAACTTCTCCACTGAGAAAATGCGCAACCCCGGAGGAATTAAGTACGTGATTTCAGATTGCTGTCTTCTTGTAGAGGAATCAAGCTCACCCTCCCTGGGTCCTATTTCACGAAAGCTCAGAATCGGAAATCTGTGATAAGTCGGCTGAGTCTCATACTGTTGATACCAGGTGATATACGGCTGATGTGCGCTACTCAGCCAAATTATCACAGATTTCCGATNGAAATCTGTGATAAGTCGGCTGAGTCTCATACTGTTGATACCAGGTGATATACGGCTGATGTGCGCTACTCAGCCAAATTATCACAGATTTCCTATTCTGAGCTTTCGTGAAATAGGGCCCTGTGCATACCGATATTTTACCTATGCGCTCTTTTGTGAATGGTGGTTGAGCACATAGGAGATTTTTGTATTTAGCGGATTTCCGAACAACTAAAATTAGGTTAACTTACCATATCCCTACTACGCTTTGTGTACAGTTGCTATATACATCGGAGAACCAGGTCGCCCTGTGAGGCGAGCTGACTGACACTCTTAGCGTTCACGATGAAGTAACTGGCTGCTATTAAGAACTGTAATTATTTGGCAGATTGAAGAATGGCTGTAGTTATTGTTCATTTTTATGCATCAAAAGTGTTTAGGAATATTTTGGAGGCGATTGAGAAGCTGTCCCACGCACACAACGCCCACATCGCCTACTACGATCCCAAGCGCGGCAAGGACAACGAGCGTCGTCTGACCGGTCGCCATGAGACCGCTAGCATCAGCGAGTTCTCTTACGGCGTAGCCTCTCGCGCCAGCTCCATCCGCATTCCCCGTCAGACGGACGCTGATGGCTATGTGAGTGACGCAATAAATTTAGTCTTTGACGTTTCAAAAGTTTAGACAATACAGTTGAAACCGGATATGTACAAATCGACTCGGCCTAAAAAACTGTTGCATTTAAGCGGTTTTTGCTTAAGTGCACCAATTCTGGCTCGATTTTTGCTCAAATGTTTGAAATAGCTAAAGTTGATTAATTATATAGTATTTACACTTGACAAGACTTTTTGAAAAATCAAAAGCAGATTTTTCCTATTGATCTGACTTGCAAAACGTCCTCTTTGCTTTGGAAAGTGTCTTTTACAACTTGGGAAATGACCTTATTTAAGTCAAAATAGTATAGCTATATGAAATTATTTTAGGGCTACTTCGAAGACCGCCGCCCATCTTCCAACTGCGATCCCTACGCTGTAACGGAAGCAATTATTCGAACGTGCTGCCTGGATGTCAGGAAGATGTCGATGATGTACGTGCCCGATCAGGCGCAGCTGGCTGAGGCCATGAAAGCCATGGGAAAGTAGACGACATCAACTGAGAGAAGAGAAACAGAATGAATTGTTTGCATTCGCTAGATTTTCTATGTGTATCCTGTAGTTGTAGACAGAGTACAAATATTAGCTCTTCCAAGGTATGAATGCATTTATTCGTTCCATCCACTTCTTTTAACATTTGGTATCATTTCAATATCGATTGTCATATTATCCTGTGCGTAATAAATCGCAGATTGAGCTCAATTCATATTGTATACGAACTGCACTGAAGGCATGCACAGTTTGTACTCTCGATACAGGAGGGCGGGGCAGAAGGAAGACTATCAGTCTGCGTTTCAATAACTACTGGATGCATAACACATGTGCAAAGTTCATTTCATCAAGAGCGCTATCAATATTACGAACAGCGTTTAACACTAGCGACCATCGAGCAGTCAGACACCGAGACATCAGCCTTTAATAGACGGTAGAATGCAAAAATAGTGCCGATATTCTTTGGTCAATATCTATACTTAGACCCGATAACTTTCGAGCCATACTACTCATGGATTAACAACACCATATTATGTACAAAATTCAATGATTAATAAGATACTGGCTCCTTCTTTGAATCAATAGAAGCCGACACATCTGTCTTTTACTGATGCGATCAAATCACTTATAATTGTCATATCAGTTTTCCCATTCATCATGCAAGAATCGACCCATTTCATCCAGATCTCATGCCCTCCTTTCTCTACGCGTCACTTGAGGATCGACCACAATTTTCCAATAGGATAAAGGTTAGGACTATTTGCTGACCACACTGTAGTCTACGGCCAAGTCTACGCTGAAGCACGACCTGTCAATATTGTATGCTTAATGGAGATGATGTAATAAAAAGCTTGTTAAAGAATGGAGATCAATAAATAATTTTGATTCCAGCCGCAAATTTAAAAATGTTGTGCAAAGCCAAAATCACGATGAAAACTCAGTCTGATCCCGCTATTTCCTGCATTGTTCTGTGTTCTTCTTGCAACTAAGTTAATGAGTTCGCATTGTGGAGCAGCGGGTTAGAAGTTCACTACATTGAATTGTAATCACAGTTATATGCAGGTGTAGTGAAATTATTTTCATCAAGAGCAATCAGCATTGCAAAGTAGCGTATAACCTCACCGTTTAATCAAAAATTCAACTTACAAATCTATGAGAACTCCGTACAATTGTATATATTTTCCCATTTTCACTCGAAAACACTTCTACAGGAGCCCATGCATGTTTTCTTTTATCTTTTGTCGAGAAAATTCACTCCCAGAATAGGGTAGGATAACAAATGATCAGTCAGCACTATTTGACGACCTGAATTAAGTTCTTCTCCGATCTTCCTAGTTTAGGCGCAAGGTTCAGCGAAACTTAATCGTAAGGTTATAAAGGAATGCAGTCAGTCCGCCGATTTGAACACTTAACTGACTAAATAATTCATCTACTGATCATTACACCCCTAAATGAATATAAAATGACAGCCACACAAAAGAACGAGATATGTAACTTTGTACGAGCGTTCAGTGTCGTAATTCACGTACATTTAGTAATTTATGCCTCATGACATTTGGTATACGACATGAACAGTCATCAGATCAATTAGATAACAAGCTGATTACTGACTGACCTTAACAATAATAAAGAGGTCAGCTGTATTCAGATTCACACATAACAATATACTGATATTACTACAGCTGAATGCATATATAATAGTAATTGGGACAGATCATATGGAAGAGATAAATTGACAAAGCAATTAATGAACAGTAAATGTTCGGATAAGTCGACAACTTTACTGAATACATCTCAGTCTCAATAGTCGGCTGCGTGAAAGGCAGTAGACAAATAGATAACACTCTGGACTATCTCCGTAGCATATCTCCCACTCTTTCTCTGTGATTCTATTCTGATCCAACACTTTTTACTCATTTCGGCCGGTTCTTAAGCTTTCAATCTTTCTCATTATCCATAATTTGATCGCCTTTGCTTACTCAGAGTAAATGTGTCTCATCGCAACAAAGTTGTTACGTATAACTCAGTCGGCAAAATTTCCGTATGGGGAACTGTCCTACTTCCGGTTGAGACGTCGCAGAATTTAATAAAAACATTTAATAACCTTGTATATACTCTAAAATCAAGTACCCGGTTGACGTTACCACAGCAAGAAAATTACGGTAGTATCCTGCTTCTCTGGAGTTGCCATGCCCGCGCTAAAATTTTTCGAAAAATTCATTCCTTTCGTGCACTCTGCGGCTTGCAGATGTCTCGATCAATCGACCCGCGAGCATCAAGCATTTAGAGATTAAGATGCGCCAAAGTGTGGAGTGCGCCTACGTCGCAATTTAGCTTTAAATATTACATTCTCGCATGTACATCTTCTCTGTTCCTATACCGTATTTTATGACATAGTGGCACACGTGAGAACAGTCACACAGGGTAGAGAGAGGGCTGAAGTAATTATGGCGCAGTACCGCTATTAAGGAAAATACGGTTTATTATATCAGTTGGATTTTTCAGAAATTGTTCTGAAAGTAATGCATTTGCGAGGAAACTTTGAGTTGGCTGCGGCTGCCGGTATTTCAATTGGAGCGCTGGCCGTGTACGAGTTAGCGTCCAAGAGCAGCAGCTTTCGACGATGGCTGAACGACTACATGGACCCCATGGTTCTTATTGGCACTGTTGGAGAGCTGCACATTCATCCGATTAAATCGTCGAGATCGCATTCGATCAGTGAGGTAAGAATTTGACTTAGGCTGTATGGCAATCAATGGGGGGGGGGCGAGCTTAACTAAAACTCTCTTACGGTCATCCGAACTGAGCGAATAAGTAAAGAATAATAAATCATCTCCGCCACATATTTGCAATGAAATTGATTGAATGCTTAAGATTACTGGATAAAAGACCTACAGAAGAGTGAATCTCACGTTTTCCATTCAAGCACAGACTTTGTAGAACTGACCTTTTTAACGTTTCGTTATCGCAGCACACTATAAGGATTAATCATTTTTTACTTATTTCTTGTCATCTGAATAATCACCGTGCTTGCAACTGCGCAATTCACCAATTTCACGAACGTTAATGAAATCGGCCCCATACAATGTCCAATTCACAAACTATCGAATGATCTACCAGAGAAGGCGTTCTTCTCTCTCGCTGGATTAACACGCTATCTATTTAAATTACCACCATACCATCTATAATATCTTATTGTGTAAATTATTTTATTTTAAATGATTAAAATAAATTGCGATCGTTTTTCAGGCGTTCTGTAGCGAAGTGGGCCTTAGATGCGGCGAGCTGCGTGATCGCTATTTCGTCATTGTCAACGGAGACACGAAGATGGCAGTCACGGCTTTACATATTCCAAAAATATTGCTCATCGAAACGGCTATTAAGGATAACAAATTGACTATGATGGCACAACAGGCCGATCCGACAACTATAGACCTTAACGATGTTGCTCAAAAGGCTAACGTCGTGAGAGTTAGGTAAGAAGGGGGTTTTGCGGTAGTAGACCAAATCATACTTGACATTCCGTGAGAAATTGCTAAAGAGGATATATTAGTGCTGTAAGCTTAGTGAAAGAGTTCTACCTCAGACCTATATTGTAATTCAATATAAAATGAGCAAGCCACTGAGTTTAGTTATTACGTAATTACTAACGCTTTTGCAGCTATAGAACAAAATCTCTACCCATGTTTTTGAATTTAATGCTTCAGTGCCAAGTTCTATCTAATACAAAGAAAAAAGAAGAAAATCAGGAAATAGTTTTGATTTGTTTAAAGATCCCATATAGGTTAAAATTATTACATTCTGTATACCTCACGCAAAATACTGATGCTCAATCAAAATTTAGCTGCAAAGGAAAGCAAATAGAAGGATTGGATTGTGGCGATATAGCTGGCGCTTGGCTGCAGCAGTTCTTGGAAAGCACGGAGCCTCTTAGACTACTCTACTTTTGGCCGGGCCTGTTCAGCGAGCGACAAGTGGTAGTCGACAAGAATTGGAAATTTAACGCAGTTCCTTACAGGAAGGACGAAGTAATAACCCTTTTTCTGGTTTTGGGCGCGTGCGAACAAAATCTTGACGATCGAAAATTCGAAGCGGAAAACACGTAGCCCTGATATCATTCTTGACTGTTTGAATTTTTCGTTTCAGATCTCACTCAGAGTGCATGAGAACCGGAAAAAATAGTTTAGGATTCAAAAAACAATTCGAATGAACTTTTTTGATAGTAAAACTACAGGAGGGAGGGAATTTGAAATCGATGTGGCAAGGTGCCAAGGGAATAATTAATAAAATTAACTTCCTGGGCCACAGATGACATAAAATTTTCAAAAAATATTGAGAGTGTAAAATTATTTGCCTGGAGTGTAATTCTCTTAATAGCTCGCATGCATTAAATAATGACAGAAAAGTGCTTTTTCCTTTAATATTGCCCATCTAGTATATGAGGCCTGAAAAAGACAACAATAGAAGCGCGGTGCTTAATCATTTTCCGATGTTTCTGATTTCCTGGCCAATCACCGTGCTTGCGATTCCGTAGTTCGCATCGAGTTAACCCTCAGATGTATACTTACTTTTTGCCCAGAACTTACCACGTCTTAATCATCAGTGCATAATGAATGCCTCTAAACCTTCCTCTATTTCATGTGGTATACCCAAATGTGACACCATACATGGCACTCAGCCAAGCGTCGTTGGACGATCTGAATTCAAAATTCGACTCGCAGAAATATGAAATGCGCAACTTCCGTCCCAACATCGTCGTCGTCGGGTGTCCCGCTTACGACGAAGATTTGTGGAACGAAGTGCGCATTGGCGGTCAGGCGAAGTTTGTCTGCGTGAAACCCTGCATCCGGTGAGTAATTGAACTGTTTTTGACGTCTGCCATTGATAAGTAAAAATTTTTTAATTAAATACTATAAGTACTTTCAAACGTCTCCAAAAAGTAAGCATTGATGATATTGTTCAGAGCGGCCAATACTCTGTTAATATGTTTGAGTGAATGAACCAACGAGCGTGTGAATAAATTTTTCAGTCCAGTCCTATTTTAATAAATTGTTTCTTTTCCTAGATGTCCGATTATAACGATGAATCCGAACACGGCAAAGAGGGCTGATGATGGCGAACCGCTGAAAACTCTGAAAGAGTAAGTTAATTACTGTTTCTGTCTTTTGGTGAACGATGTTGCTATGGTATCTTCCCGAAGTTCTACCGTGAACCTTAAACGATAGCCGGCGCTGCACTGGAAATCAGAGTCTCGTGTTGTGTATGAATGAATGCGTCCACTGTCGAAATCCGCTAAAAATGGATTGTAGTGTGCTTTGGTGTGTGCGTACAAAGCCTCTAAACACATAACTAACGCCCTATACAAATTTTCGTGTCCACGAAAACAAAGCAGTCTTTCCTCGGTCCAAGAAGAGTTTAGGCAGAATCTAGTGTATTTGTTGTTATGTAAAGTGATAGTCTTACTTTGATACAAATGCCAACTGATTTGCCGGCCAGTATTTCTCGAAAGGACACCGCTGTGAGTTGACCATGTAGCTCCTTGCGAGACAACATCTATGATTAATACTCAGGTTCCCATTTTTTCTAAAAAATAACTGTCATCTGAACGTGTTCCTCTGATATCCAAGGGGATATCACGTAAGTTCCAGTATTCGCCTCCGTCAGAGTCCAGATTTTTATTTTTACTGTGCTTTGTTGCTTGTGCGCAATAACCAGCTATGTCTCATTCTTTAGTGACGTGTGGGAGAAGTTTTCCCAGCAATTGTATGGCTGCCGCGCGCGTTATAGCGGTGTGCGGGGAATATATTTTGAAATGATTGTAGGAATTATTATGAATGTATAAGAAATATTGTGCATTTAGGTATCGTCAGCCTCCAGGTGAGCCGCAAGCACAGAAAAAAGAGTGGCCTGTTTTTGGCGTGCAGATGGGACTGAATGAAGCCGGCGTAATCAAAGTTGGTGATCCGGTATATGTGCGCTACAAAAAGTTCCCGCATTGATCGAATATTTGTCATTCAAACAACCCCAACAGACTGAAAATGTGTATTTATGAATAAATCTACTTATTTTGGCAGTTTTAACACCGGAAAACCCATAATTGCTCAACTCAGTTTTGTGCACAAGCATTCAACATGCAAGCAACTCGCTTGTTTGATGCAACTATAGACAATGATGAGGATCAAATCAGTTCAACGATTATATCTGAAATTTCTTCGTCAGTAGCGAGCATCTGAGGGAATACAGTAGCTCTGAGTTAGGTTTTGCACCTATCGTTGCGGAACCACGCTATATCCTAAAAATAAGGTAAAAATAACAATTATCATAATCACTGGTTGCCTTTACCGCTTGAATTGGTCGTTTCAAGAACAAGCTTTGTTTTCGTGCAACCCTCAAACTATTTTAGTGTAATTAATAACAAAAAATAGTCCAGAATACTTTAATAGAAAACGTGCAGTGGTGATGCCGCCATGTTAAAAACTGATCTGGATGTAATTCTACCTTTATTAGCAGTGAATTTGAAGCACCTTGTTTGTTTAGCGTGTTTCAGCTGGCTGACGTTTCTACAGCTCATACTCGCGGTACTACCCTACTTCCCCGGGGGTTGCTCTACCCGCGACAAAATATTTTCAAAAGTTCGTTCCCTCGGTGCACTTTGCGACTCGAAGGCGCATCGATAAACCGGCCCATTACCAAAGAACATTCAAAGAGCATTATGTGTCAATATGTGGTGTGCGCCTACGTGGCAGTTTAGTTTGTCTAACTGCATCCTTCAAAGTATCTCTTCTCTATTTCGACATATTGAATCAGTTGAATTTTTCAAAACAATATCTGAAAGTAATGCATTTGCGAGGAAACTTTGAGTTGGCTGCGGCTGCCGGTATTTCAATTGGAGCGCTGGCCGTCTACGAGTTAGCGTCCAAGAGCAGCAGCTTTCGACGATGGCTGAACGACTACATGGACCCCATGATTCTTATTGGCACTGTTGGAGAGCTGCACATTCATCCGATTAAATCATCGAGATCGCATATGGTTAGCGAGGTAAGAATTTGACCTGAGCCACGAGGGGACCAGGAGAGGGGTAATCCTAACTAAACCTCCCTTCCGGTCATCCGAGCTGAGTGAACAAGCCGAGGGTAATAAATTATTCCAAAAACCTAAACATGAAAAAAATAGATCTTATATTTAATATGATTGAATATCAGGCCCGCCGGAGACTGTGCTGCAGCGTTTTTCATGTAGCGGCCGACTTTATAGCACTATTATATTTATAAGGTCATAATCACAAGCTTGCAAAACTGGAGAAATTAAGAGAAATTATCTTTTTTCTCTTTCGGTTTTATGATTATTCACCATACTTGCAACTCCGCAATGCACCAATTACACGAGTTTTATTGAACTAAGGTGCAGGCGATGTTGAACTTAATAAATATCGAGTGCCAAAACTGAAAGGAGGAATTTTTCTCTCTCGCTGGGTTACAGGGTGCTGATTATTATTAGGCTAATGATTTCACAAAATCGCCCAGTCGTTTCACGTATTCGTCCAGTTGTTCCGTAAATGCATCTAACGATTGCATCATTTCGTCCAACGATTTCGTAAATTCGTCCATCGCACGTACTTTGGAAAACATAAGACCAAATGCTGCAATCTTTGGACTAATTAATGCAATGCCTTGTAATACAACATCTCTTACAATCGCCGCTATGCCATTAATTAAATCTTATTGTGTAAACTATTTGATTATTAAATGATTAACGTATGTTGTGATCGTTTTTCAGGCGTTCTGTAGCGAAGTGGGCCTTAGATGCGGCGAGCTGCGTGATCGCTATTTCGTCATTATCAACGGAGACACGAAGATCGCTCTCACTGCTTTAAACATTCCAAGAGTAGTGCTCATCGAAACGGCTATTAAGGACAACAAATTGACTATGACGGGGCAGCAGGCCGATCCGACAACTATAGACCTTAACGCTGTTGCTCAGAAGGCTAACGTCGTGAGAGTTAGGTAAAAAGGGATTTCGAAATAGTTGACTAATTTGTACCTAGCATTTAGTAAGCTGCGAAAGAGGTGAAATTAATGCTGCGAGCTTAGTCGAAGAGTCTCAAAACTATTGTGATTCAGTATAAAATGAATACTCTGTTAAAATGAGAAAGCTATTTAGTAGTGTTATTAGGTAGTCGCTAGCGCTTTTGCAACTATAAAGCAGATTTGTTCCCATATCTTTGAATTTAATGGTTGGATTTTTGCTTAGTTATATTAACTGTACAGTAAAAATAGCGGGAAATTAAAATATGCTGTTCAAATGGACATATCTTCTTAGTCGATTTAAATGTTAACATTTAGTATACATCACGCAATGTACTGATGCTCGATCAAAATTTAGTTGCAAAGGAAAGCAAATAGAAGGACTGGATTGTGGCGACACAGCCGGTGCTTGGCTGCAGCAGTTTTTGGAAAGCACGGAGCCTCTTAGACTACTCTACTTTTGGCCGGGCCTGTTCAGCGAGCGACAAGTGATAGTAGACAAGAATTGGGAATTTATTGCAGTCCCGTACAGGAAGGACGAAGTAATATATATTTTTGGCTTTTAACACGCGCGAGTAAAAATTGAACCTTGGTTAGCGAGAATTCCAAGAGAAAAGCACGTAATTATGACGGCATACATTATTGATTTTATCTTATTTTCGTTTTAGACCTAATTCACATAAAAAAGCTAAAAAATTAATTTTAGGATTGACAAAAAGACAAACAGAATAAATATCTTTTGTTATTTCATAGTTAATACGCGGTCTGGAATTTTAAACGGGTATGACAAGCTGCAAGGGAGCAAGTGATGAATACGCTTGCGCATCCACATCGATGACAGAGACCAATTTCTTAAAATTATCGCGAATGTAGAATTACAAGCGCGCAGCGTTGTCTGTTATTCAAAAAACGCCCATACATTACAAAATGATACAAAGGATGAATTTTTCTGTAACACTACCCACCCAATACATAGTTGCAACCAGCTTATATAGTTTAATTAGTTCAGTGTAATAAGAGCTGATGATTCGACTGAAGTATTGCAAGAGGGTACGTTGAAAGAGACTATTAGAAGCGTGGTGACCGGTTGTTTTCGATGTTTTCAGCTATTTCTGCTTCTCTGTCCATTCACCGATCATGCCATTCCGCTGTTTATAATTGTATTATGAAATCAGCCCAAATTGAATAGCTCCTTTTTGTCCAGCGCTTGCCATGTCTCACTGACCAGCACATAATGAATGCCTCTAAATCTTTCTCTGTTTTAGGTGGCATACCCAAACAGGACACCATACATGGCACTCAGCCAAGCGTCGTTGGACGATCTTAATTCGAAATTCGACTCGCAGAAATATGAAATGCGCAACTTCCGTCCCAACATCGTCGTCGTCGGGTGTCCCGCTTACGACGAAGATTTGTGGAATGAAGTGCGCATTGGCGATCACGCTAAGTTTGTCTGCGTAAGAGCGTGCATCCGGTGAGTAACTCAACTGTTTTTTGGAATGCGTCATTGATAAGAAGGGATCATTAAATTGAGCCGTACAGGTACATTTAAACGTCCCAAAAATGTTAGCATTGATCCCGTTAATCAAAATGGCGAAAATTTTTAAGCAATAAGTTTTACTGATAATCCGACAAGAGTGAGCTTTTGCTCATTATTTTTGACGAAAATGATTTTAATTCAACAACTTTATTTCACCACATTATCGATTCTTACTTAGCGGATGCGCTAATAAGAAAGACCGTTCATATTGAATTTATGAATCAGTAGCTATGGTCCCTGTGACTTACATTACTAGCTCACTCGTTTATATAGTCCTTAAAATGCACAAGCTGAATAATCTCCAATATTATCCGTATTACAAAATATAACGCGGGAATATTGAAAAGCAAACAGATTATAAGCAATGAAACTGATTCGCTGCATAGCAATACCGCATATATATTTCTGTCCAGTCTTATTTTATAAATAATATATTTTATTAGGTGTCCGATTACAACGATAAATCCGAACACGGCAGAGAAAGCTGTTGATGGCGAACCCCTGAAAACTCTGAAAGAGTAAGTTAATTACTCTTTTCGTCTTTGATGAAAACGACGGAGTCATTTCTTCATGCAATTCTGCTGTGAACAGAACCCTTGAGCAACTGCTGGCACTGCAGAGAGAGGCAGAGTTCCATATTTTGCATAAATTAATGCGTCTACTGCTGAAAGTGAGACTATTTCTATAATTTATACACAGTGTTCCATTTTCGACTTGAAGTTAGGCGTCATCTGAAGGCCTTCCTCTGAATCAAAGAAAATGCTACAAAATTTCTATTATTCGCTTCAGTCAAAGTTCAGATTATATTTCACAGCATAACACTGCACCGTACCACTGTTCTTGCGCAGTTACCAAGAACACCTCATAGTTTCGTGATTTGTAGGGCAGAAATTCTCAGCAAATGAATGCGCACCGCGAGCTGTAACCGCATTCGGGAAATGTATCTTGTAATAATTGCATGAATTAAAAATCAAATGTTAGAAGTACTGTACTTTTAGGTATCGTCAACCTCCAGGTGAGGCGCAAGCGCAGAAAAAAGAGTGGCCTGTTTTAGGCGTGCAGATGGGACTCGACGAAGCCGGCGTTATCAAAGTTGGTGATCCAGTATATGTGCGATACAAAAAGTTCCCACATTGATCAAAAATTTGTCATTCAAACAACCACAACTGACTGGAAATGTGTATTTATGAATAAATCAACTTATTTTGGCATTTTCAACGCTGAAAACTTATAATCGCGCAGCTTAGTTGAGAGCATTCACTTGCAGCATTCAATATGCTATCAACTCGATTGTTTCATGCAATTAGAGCAAATGATGAGGAGCAAATTACAGATGAAATCCATTCATCAATTGTATTTAAAATTTCTTCGTCAATAGCGAGCATCTGAGGGAATAAAGTAGCTCTGAGTTAGTTTGCGCACCTATCGCTGCGGGACCATGTTAAATCCTAAAAATGAGGTAAAAATACGAAGCATCACGTCGAGCGAAATCAAGCGATCTACCCGCACTGATATCTCATACTATCGATTTGATACTCAGCTCAAAAATTTGCAATATAGTGTGACGGGTAGATCGCTCGATTTCGCTCGACGGGAAATTATCATGATCACTAGTTGCCTTTTCCGCATGAATTTGTTGTTTCAAAATCAAAACTTCAGTTTCTTGTTATAATCAAACTAATTAGAAGCGTAATAATGGCGAAAAGCAGTCCAGAATTCATGGATAAGGTCCATATAGTGTTGATGGCGTGTGGTGTCTTTTCGTAACCTTAAAATAAAGAATTTAAATTGGCGGTATAGACCTCTTTGTCATCAGCGGAAGTCCTGCATGAGCATTGATTGCGGTATTGTATTCGCGGATGTTTTCCATTTCTTGGGCGATTACGTCAATCGTCTGGTCATGCGCCAGGAGACTACTGCGACCGCCTTCGTCTAGTAAACGACAGGCGGCGAGAGAGAACTAGTTCGGGCGCGGTGTTAAACGGCAATGTATCGATACATAACTCACGTGCGTAGGTTGTTGCATATTCTCTCGGTCTGGCCGAACAGCGGCTGCCCGTGTTCAATTATCGCACTTTTGTTTCAGACAGATTGTCGATGCGATTTGATATACTATTAACCCTTATTCGGCGTACAGGGGGATTATACGAGTAAGCGATATAAGTGACTAAATAGGAAATAAGCGAACTGTACACAGGCTAATGGACTCTAAACTGGGCGCGCTAAAGTTTGTTTGCATGCCTCAAGAGTATCGGTAGCGCGCTTTATCGTCTGCCATCAACCCGCGAGATAACGCAGTGAGCCGAGGGTAGACATAACAGTTCAGTTCTTCAGAACAATGCGGTTAAACACTGAAGTTGCCCTTGCCGCTGGAATCTCCGCTGGTGCGTTGATCGCCTATGAATTGTCAAATGGTAGCAGTTGGTTCCGACTATGGCTCAAGGACCAACTCAGCCCAATGGTGCGCACTTTTCTTGCTCATTTACCTTTAGTTCTCCTAAATACTGTTTGTATAAAGATATAAAATTATTGTGCAGCGTGGGAATGCGAAAAATGTGGAAACATTTATGAGGAAGTGTGATTATCCGAAGCAAATTACAGCAGGATTGCTTCTAATGAATCTTTTCAAAAACTTTCGGCTCCTTGTGTTCTCACTATTTGTATGAACTTGCATGAGCACTGTTGAAAAAGTATAATTGAACTTTAAACTCGATCTAAAGTAACTCGCGAACTCATTTCATCCCACCGTTATCTTTTAATAAACGCTCTGGGTGTTTAATATTCAACTTAGGCTTGAGGGAAGGGGAGCGTTTAATGGAAGATATGCGGTACTTTTTAATGAATTACAATAGTTGCATACTCGAGTTGTAGGTCCGCATCGGGACAGTGGCCGAGCTCTATATTCACCCTATAAAATCCTGCCGCGCGCATATGGTGAACGAAGCGCTCTGCACAGATTTCGGTCTTGTTCATGACGAGCTACGAGATCGAAATTTCCTGATTATCGATGCCACCACTAAAAAGTTTCTGACTGCGCGCCAGTTGCCCAAGATGGTTCTTGTTGAGACCGAGATTAGGAACAACAAGATGACTTTGATGTTCCATGAAGCTCATTCGCTTCGCTCTATCATTTCCATCAACTTGGATGACGTCGTCTCAAATGCTGACATTATTCCAACAGTGTAAGTGATACCATGATTAAATTTTGCATCAAAATACGTAAAAGTGCGATAAACTACATTTGAACCATATATTTTGTTTATTAAGCTTTCGCCTAAAAATGCAATGATTGTAAATAACCGGTTCTATTATTAGCGCAAAATGGTACTTTCGTTATCGGATTTGAGTTTCTTCACCGTCTTAAAATCACTCCTTTGCCTTTGATATCTTTAAACTTATATTTTGTGATATCGTTCATATATCAACTGCAATAGTCCATAATACCAGAAAACGTCCCAAATCGTATTCTTAACCATTGCTTCTTTTCTTAATTTTTGAAATGTTAGTAACAGTATCAGTAAATAATCGTAAAAACATCATGATCATTAGTTTTTGCTCTTCTGTGTCCATTATTAGTATTATTAGTTCTTGCTCTTCAAAACTGGTTCTGTCTAATTCAGTAAGATATAATAATACCAAGGTTCACTGGGTGCAATTGATCTATAGTTTTCTTTGTCAACATGATCAAATTCCACTGAGTTCATTTGGCCGACAACATTCTTTGTAAACATAAGCAAGTGCATTGGGTACAATTGGCAGACAACTTTGTAAACAATGATATAGTTTAATGTATCGTTTTGGTAGACAACTGTTTGCCTTGCACCTCCACTTCATTCATACGTCATAAATTTTTGAAAATTAAACGTTTCTTTCATATTTCACTCAAAAGCGCGCATGTGCAATGTCGAAATTCAAACGTTGACGGCGGAGCGATTCATCAAGGGGTATAAATATCAGAGGTAGGCTTATAGAGAAACGCCGTCCCATAAAAGTTGACATTTTTTGCACTGAGAATTTAAAGAAGCGAAAAAGTTATAGGAGATTGATCTGTTTGAGATTGAGATTGAGCTGTTATTATCTACTCGAAGTACATGGTAAAAACAACATTAGTTATACTACAAAAATACTGCTTTTAGTGTTTGGGGAACCAATACGAATGGCTACGATTGTGGAGACGAAATTGGTGAGTGGCTGCAGAAATCACTTGGAAGTCAAGAACCACTGCGTCTTCTTTACTTCGTTCCCGGCGTGAACACTTCCCGAAAAGTTGTTCCTGAACAAAACTGGCAGTTTAATAAGGTCCCACAACGTTCAGACGAGGTATTGTTTAAGTAAAAAGCGCTTCAAAACTGTTCTTCCTGTAAGGCATAATATTATTAAAGGGGAATAATAATTACTTTCAGCTGAAAAAATGTGACGCATAGTATTTTCTGCTACGTATGACAAGCTGCTTAGGGACAAGATAATAACAGTAATAACAAATACGATGCGCAACCAGCTTGTCACAGGTAGCTGAAGACGCTATGCGGTACGTTCCTTTTGGCTAGAGGTGGCCATAGTTCCCATTAAAAAACGCGTATGTGGGAACTCGAAATGGCAATTTTTGCAGACCATTTTAATCAGAGCTCAGAGTCTTGCAATTGTATGTTAATTAAGTAGCTAAAGTATCGTTATATAGGAAATTCAAAAGTACCATATCTGAGACTTATGCACTTACCGAGGGTATGCGAGATACTTTATCTGTATTCTTACAAATCATTCTTTTCATTACGATTGATTAATTTGCAATTTTACTTAAATCGAGAGTAAATCAAACGTGACTCAATATTTTAAACGTTTTTATATCTTTTTAAATTTTCCACGTTTTATTGCATGCAGTAAAATCCGACATATTCTTTTTTGAAACGATTCTGCAGGCGGCCTATGCTGACTTGGCATCATACATGGCAGTTAGCCAAGCATCGCTTGACAATTTGAATTCCAAGTTCGAAGGGCGTGAGTTTTCAATGCGCAACTTCCGACCGAATATTGTTGTCGGCGGATGTCCTGAATTTGACGAGGACCGTTGGGATGAAATCAGAATTGGTTCTCACGTCCGGTTCACTTGTTTCAAGCCATGTTCGCGGTAAGTTATTGGGCCGGTTTCACATCGCGTACTTTAACTAAAGTCGGACTTTACGCAATGATGAAGGATAGGCCTTAAGTACGACTTTAACTAAATTACGCGATATGAAACCGGCCCATTGTTACATACACCATCTCACATAATAAATCGTCTCTCTCGCATTCAGTCTAGTTAATCTAGTGTTCTAATTGAATTCATATATGATAAAATTGAATGAAAAAGTCACGA
The DNA here is from genome assembly GCA_002796945.1 of Plectus sambesii. Taxonomy (NCBI): domain Eukaryota; kingdom Metazoa; phylum Nematoda; class Chromadorea; order Plectida; family Plectidae; genus Plectus; species Plectus sambesii. The sequence continues at coordinate 60,339 of NIUQ01000084.1, forward strand.
AATTGAATTGCAAACTTGAAAAATTAAATGGCAAAGGCCATAAACGTTTCAGTTGTGTATTGACCACCGTCGATCCTCGCACAGGAGTCAAAGGCGCCGACGTTGAGCCGCTGAAAACGCTGCGACAGTCAGTTGATTTTGGCTTTTTCTTGATGTTCTCTTTTAAGAAAAGATGTTAAAATATACCACTTTTCCTCATTAAAAACACTTTGCGATAGAAAAAGACGCTTTCCAATTCAATGAGGACACTTTTCATATTGATCTGCTTTGGAAATACTCTTTTTGATTTGATAAACATCCTCTTTTAATTGAAAATCATCCATATTATAGTAGAAATGGTATAATACTTTCATAATAAAAGTCAGTTAGTAATGTAATATATTCGATGACTGCTACTTCAAATTATCGTCTGAATTTAAGAAATGCAAATTTTCACATTTCATTTAAAATGAAACTTGTTTAAGAAAATCAAAAAATGACTAGAAAAAAGTCAAATTGGTCAACAACATAGCTTTGTTTACCGAAATGCTGAATTATACGATGTCATGTCGATTATACGGTGTTTCTCTTAAAAAACTTTTGTTCCATCCTCAGTTTGTGCTTTGTGAGCAGCCTTTCCTTCGTAGTTATGTAACTTCCGCTAATAATTTCAGGTATCGCTTAGCGCCAGGAGCCTTGCGAGAAATATACAAACAGTCGCCGATATTTGGAGTAAATATGGGCGTGGACGAAGCAGGAGAAGTCAAAGTCGGCGACCCAGTGTTCGCCCGTTACAAGCCGACACCATTTTGATCATATTGATCAATGATCTATTCAATTCATTTCATCGCTTGTGCTTATTTCTGCTTCTATAATAAGTTCCTTTGTGTATATGCGAGAAAACATGATCTTTTGCTTAAGAGGTTTCTATTTTCGCTCAATGGTATAAAACTTATGATGAAAATGTTTGGTCATTCGTTGGACTGTTACACTTGTAGTCGTCTTGTAATAAACTTTCAATTAAGCGGGTGTTTAAAACTTATTATCGACTCTGTGATGAGCACAGCCTACTTGACAGCCACCGAGTAGACATTTACGAATTCAAATCCCTTCTTCAAGCTAATACTCGTTTCTCCCATATTAAAAGAGTTTCGTCGACTGGCTCTCGCTGAATTGAGCACACACGATGTGTTTAGCCAAACGTCTCGTGTCCTCTCTCTCTACCGAAAATACCTATGTGTACGATAGTTACCCTCCACAAAATATGTCTTATAATAGCAATTTTTGCTGATGAATTCGATGCGCGGTAATCTTTTTTGGCTCACTAACGACCCGTCAAGATATTGGGCCAGTTTCATATTACGTACTTCAGTCTTACTAAGTGCTCGCAATGTCAAAGCATATCTCCTAAGTCCCGCTGACTCGGACGGCATGGCTTTGAATCAGTCCTACCTCATCCAGACTTTCGTCAAGATGGCCACGATCGTCATCCTTCTTGGACTCCTATACGGCCTAATATTATTACCCATTCTCTTTTGTAATCTGACTCGATTAGCCGAATGTATTGCTGCAAAAAGCTCAAAGTCCGTCACTATAATGCCGATCGATTCAGTTCAAGCCGAAAACCCTGATTCTGTAACTTGGCGCTGAATCATGGAAAGATTCTGTCTCGTCTTCAGCCTCGCCATTAGTAGCGAGCAGCGTCATTTGCGAGAAGTCGCATAGACTTCCGAAACAAAAAGACCTCCTTGAACAACCGCTGGCCTAAGTCAGGTGGACCATATGATGCCCAACAACGCACTCTCTCAGTGTTAATACTATTGTGCAACGTCTTTCGAGCTTTCTTCGCAATTTACTGTACTAAAGCATTATATTGGATATTCTACATAAAATACTGAGCTTTACTGCTGTTATAACAATAACACATACGATGATAAAATCGAAGCTTTGTAAAAATTTGATGTCGACCGTTGTTCTGGTCGTTAGACAAATTTATGAAGTTTATAAAATATGATAGATATGAATCGTGAAGGGTGCAAATGGCTTCGGCCGCGAACGAATGCGATCAGCGCATACTGCTAGAATTCTCTTACAGTACCATAGTCAACAAACATGACATCAGGTCTGAGGTACATGGTAGTTCCAATAAAGCTGTTTAAGTATTGCATTGTATCACTGTGCTGCTTTCACGCCGTTTAACACATTTCAGTTATCGCCTTTGCTTTTGCGAAACTCTGTTAACAGCCTTGTTGAAAATTTGCAAATTGATACGCAAATGTTGATGAGGCTGAAAAGGCAAAAGATTAACGTATGATATGATATTTATTATGATAACTTAATGCTTGACTTTAGAGAAGCAGTAGGCATGCATATAAGAGCGTAAGAAGCTATTTTGAAGCAAACCTGTCACCATCGCACGGCAAAAAAGTTCTTTGTTACTTGCCATCTTTTTCTTTGATCGTATTCTTATCGTTCTTCCTGTATGCACGAATAGACCAGCCAGTCAACAGTAGTAGTGTTTTGTATTGGAGCGAAATGGTTGTAGTATTTTTGAACAGCTCTATCACTATGATGAGAAACCATCGCTAGAGTTGCCTTCCGCAAAATACGTTGGGGCTGTGCCACCGTATTAAGATGACGCTTGCACTGCTGCGCTCGTCAGTGTTGATAATGTGACTAGGCATTTACGTCATGCGAAAGCTCTGCCCAGCAGTCGAGTGTTATCGAAAGGTACAACGCATGCACATTGAATAGCTCAACGCGGTGCGCACATGCTAACGCTTCGCTTTCAAAGTCACCAAAACCAATCTAACACGTCGATGCCATTCATGATCGTCATTTCTCGACGCTGTTGCATGCAAAATGGGAGATGAGGTCGCGCTGAACAGTTTTTATGTTGTTACTGGCGGTTTGCTGATCATTTTCAATCTACCATTTGTAATTTCTATACTTAAACACGACGCTTTAAGGCGAAGAAAGGAATACGTTATCTTTGCTGGTACGTGCCGCTACTAAACTATTACTTGCTTCATTATTTTAAGACAAGTACTGTTATATTCACTTCCGCAGGAAAAGGCTGCTTTTATATCAGCTTTATTTACAACATGTGTTTTCAACAACCCTGCTTTGAGCCATATTTCGCGACAATGGTTTAAACCTATTTTGATCAGGACAAAAAGAGCGTTAATTTGAAAATGTTTTAATAACATCCCTCACATTATTGTTTGGAACTTTACTCATCTGACGAAACAATGAATGTCTATGGTCAAAAACTCAAGCAATGCTTTAATGAAATGAAGGCGCGGGCTGCAACAGTGCAAATCTTGCGAACAAAACTGACATCTCACGACATTTCTACTATGAAAGCATACCAGCTAACGCTGAATGTATTACATGCCTCATATATACGCTATTCTTTGAGCTTATATGCAAAATATAGTGTGAAGGACGGACAGACGTACAGACTGGTGGTCTAAACGGCTTTGGCTGGACAAAAAAGTTCAACGCTGATGTTCTAAATAGTTTTAGTAAATAAATGATATTTTAGGCTTAGCAAGCGGTGATGTACTGTCAGGCCTATCTACTTTAATAGCAGGTGCCTATCGACTCTATTTATTCAACACTAATCAAGAAAATTTGATGATCAGGCGGCATGAATGTGCCTACCGTACCATGATATTCTCCATCACTGCCATCACTGTACAAGCGTTTCTTATATTTGCCGTGAGCGTTGATCGATTCATCGCCGTTACATATCCTATAAAGGTCAGTTATTGAACTTATTCTTCCAAATGAAAATCATTTTAATTTAAGATAATCGATAATTTGTAAAAATTTTAAGGTAAAGGTAGCGATCATTATAATGTCAAATCGTTAAAGAGGAGAATTACTCAAAAAAGTATGCATTCAATGATGCAGAATCCGAATTCATAATTCTTTTCTATTGAAACAAGCTTCGTTTTGTAAAATGATCAACAGCTAAAAGTAATGATACAAAAACTAAGGGGGGTTTCAAATTAAGTAGGAGTATGTATCTTCACGCGAGCATTGGAATTGAAATTTAAAAGTGATCATTGCCATGTGCGTTTCCTCTGGTATCTTGGACCCCTTTAACATGTCTGCTTTATCTGACACCCTGCTTCTTCATTTGCTTCGAAAAGAAACGAATCAGCTAATCGCGCATACTTTATCAATAGTTAAACATTAACTGACATTTCAATAGATTCGTCGTTTCAGTACCGTAACCTGACACCTCGATATAGCTATTCAGTAATCGGAGCTTGCTATGCGATCACTCTCGTCTTCAACATCGCTGGCGTTGCTTCGTCAGCATCGAGCGGTGATCAGTTGATCTCAGCGTCGTGCGTCGGTTCGGCCACCGTCGAAGAATGGTTCTTCACACTTTGGTATGAAGGACGAGTCCTGCTCGTCGCCGCTAGCGCAGTCTTATATGCATTCGTCGCCATTAAATTCACCCACAGATCCAGTCAGTCGGCTGGCCCTTCGACTACGACAAGTGCTAACGGTGAGCAAGATTGGTTATCACGGAAAGTGAAATTCAATCAAGAAACATTTGCAAAGTATACTCCCGCCTCCGCTGGTTTCGTTTTCTGCGCCCAATCGCAACTTTTCGTAGCAGCCGATTGCCTCTTAGCTGTCGCGCTCAATTTTTATCAAAAAATCGATAACTTCATCCCACCGCGATCATGCAAACGCGGCAGTTTGAATCCGTCTTTAGTCAATCAACGCCAAACAATCTGTCTTTATAGCTATAATATCGCATTTGTCATACTCACGCCTGTGCAGAAAAATGAGAATTTGTACAAAATAAATGAGTGAGCGTGAAATTTGCTCATTGAGTCAGTTAGTGGCTGGAGCTATCCCCTTGAACCCATCATCGGCAGACACTATGACACTTAAAGTGCATTACTTAAAGCTGTACACCTTAACAACACCCCCATGGTAGAAAACCGATTTGCCTCCTCATTCGCTTAAAATAACACGCTTAAACTACCAGCTAGGCGCAGCTAATGTGCCGCTAGTAACATTAACCAAAACGATTGACTTTATGCAAAAAATTTACAAGACGTTTTCTCAAGAATAATTTGCATTTAGAAGGCCGCATCGCCATTCAGCGTCGTGTTACACTAACCGTCGGCATTAACGTCATATTCACTGTAATACTCTACATTATTCCTGCCACTGCTGTGATTATCGTTCGTCATACGAGTGGAAATCTCGATCTGCTCAGCCCGATCGCCTGGCTGCTTAACTGCGTGAACACTATAATCAACTTTTTCGTCTTCATTTACAGGCATCAGGACTTGCGCGATGGTGTCAGATATTTGTTTTTGTGCAAACCGCTTCCGCCAACATCACTATCTGGTCGTCGGTGATGTCTTTTTACTCGTGCTCGGGCACATAAAGAGGTTTTTGTGGACAGGCGAAAGGGAGAAAGGAAGATTGTAAAGTCTTCACCACCAAATTCCCTCAGCAGTAAATGGCGGGAGTATATTATATATAGCTTAATACGTGTTTAGGACACTGAAAAATTGCTTCCGCTAAGTGGCAAATCGTCAGGTCCTTGTTTGAAGACAAACAAGCAGCCTATCTCTGCCCATGCACGATAAAATTATATGAGATGCGTTTGTAAAGGTATAAATGTTTTTGTTGTAAATATACAATCTGGGAACTCACAAGAGTGAATTTGAGAAACATGTGATAGCTTCTGGGGCCAAAAGGCCGAAAATGTGCTAAAATAAACATATTGCTAAATACAATCCACACTGCAATCACGCTTACAGAATACTTTTCACAGTCACTTACGTCAGCCCAAGTTAACCTGTTTCAACAAATTGCTTTTATGCAAATATTCGGTTTCCAAACAGAGCAATCGCGAGCTTGCGGCAATAAATACAGCAATAAACTAAGCTGCTAATTAGCTATCTCCGAAACTTTGAATCTAACACAGAATGAGGAAATGCGATCAGTTTCTTTTATGATTTTGGCGAAATTGCTCGCAAATGAAAGTTGTGAAATAGTTACTGAAAGATTATGTGCGCGGATCGCGAATGGACAGCGCCTTATTAATCTTGGTTCATTAAAAGAGTTATTCTTCGTTTTGAAAATCGAAAACTACTGATTATATCAATCATGGGGTATGCTAAGATATGGAGATCTTTTATGCTGCGAGGAATGCTCAACGATAAATAAACAGATTTGCAATATACTCATGAGCATATTAGGAGAGATATACCACAACTGTTAGCAATACGCTGAATTATATACTGTATATAAACAATTCTGCAACCTAAAATGTATTCGTTGTACGTTTTTTGCGAAATCCGAATATAAAAGACTATCAAATAAAGCCTAGCCAAGGTCCTAATGGAAGTGAGAACCCCATAACAAATGTGACTATGTATTTGACGAGTTTACAGTTTAGTTGGGATCTCAGCAGAAACATGTTATTATTTTATGGTTAAAAACGTTGTTGCTGAACAGTTGAGGAGACGCGACTATTCTTCCGCGATTACTAACTTCAAGGACAATGATTCTTTTAAGAAACGGAATTGTATTGTATGGAATTATTTTTGGAAGCCAAAATTGTGATCGTATAAAAGGAATCATATATCTGAGAATCAAAATAAATAGAATAGGTACTTTAAGAACCATTAAATTTTAGCTCAAGAAATGGAAAGTGGTCAGTAATCGAATGGAATGGCAAAGAAACCTGAATTCTTTCAGCATGATCAACTTTATTTAGTCTGATCCGAGCTCTTATCACACGATTGCTCACTTGTCCTTATTGCGTCACCACTGATTTTGAATAGTGACACATATGAGGTGATGATTGCTCATCATCTTCCCAGCGGTCCAAACTCCAATATAAGGTGTTCATCGTTCCTAAGCATGGTAAATATGCGCATGATTAACACTATTCATTTGTTTACGATAAAGATAATAATTTGCATACAGTTTGTATAGTATGATTATGATGCCACCGCCTATCGTATCAGTCGCACATCGCTTGCCATTAGCTATCACTGTTGATCTTTGTCGACGTTGAACAGGTGCCCTATTGCGTCACTAACCATGAGCAATGCGGTTTTTAATAGTGAGCAATTGGAATGAGTCATTCGCTTGATACTATATAATAGAGGCACCTTCTAAAAGATTTACAGTGGAAGCAAGTTTTGCAAAGCGTGTAAAGATCAGCGCGATGAGCTGCCACAAAGCAATTGCTGTTGTGTCGATCATTTTCGTCAACCAATGGATTTCTACGGAAGCCCAGCTTTTCCACCAAAGTGAAATAGATCGGCCTACCGCTTTCCATCGGCAATTACAAACTGCGTCCTACATAAAAAATGCGGACGACTTCAGAGGGAATTTTCTGAAGACCGTGACCGCCATCCAAACCCATCCGTTCGCTAAAGCTCTGTACGGACTTGATCATCAGGAAAGGACGGCTGCAATACACCAGCTGAACCAGATAGTCGCTTCGTTGAACGGCAGTGTCAGCAACAGCTGCTTTGAAGATCTCAGCTTCTTCATATCGGCGATTGAAGTGGTTGGCAAAACGCTAATGAATGGAAGCTTTGCAATCGACAAGAATGCAGAATTCGCAATAAGACGTGAGTCAGTTTTGACCTAAATGCTTCATGCATCATGTCATTCCCTCGGGCAAAACCGAGAATGATCTGTAGGCGACGGTAGACTGAAAACGCTTGCATACAGTCAATCTTAAAAATGGTCCCTATACGGTCTGCTGAGCAAAACATTGCCCAGCCACTATAATTAGTTAGAACGACCCTTGCGAATGCTGATTGAGTTAGTTGAGTTAATGTCGACTGCTTTACGAAAAAGACTGATATGCAATCAAAAGAGCTTAACAGTACTGAAGTTGATTCAGTTCAGCAGGATACATAGGAGCCGTTTGCGGATTGAGAGTTGTTGTAGGAGCTATTTGCAATCCACGATTGTTCAGGGACCGAATTAAATCCAGTTCATCTTTTTCGACTTACCTGAATTCTCTGACTTCTCATTTTCCCTGATTATTACAAATTGCAGAGCTGGACGCGTTCGGCAAAATACCGTCTGGCATTCTCGACCTGAACACGATGTTTTTTGGCAGTTACGAAGAATGTTTACGAATTGACGTTCCAAACGCTCAAATGAATAGGTCTGTTCATCAAAAAAGGCTCGGAAGAAAGGGGGAATATGTATAAAGAACTTTCCTTTGTGAAGATGCATCTGTATGACCTTCATTTATTTTCTAAATTAACCTACAATCCCCTAGTTCGAAACGACAACTTCAGCTACCATATGGAGTCATTATAGAGAAACATTTTTCTTATTCCATCAATCTTGTGAAATGCCTTTCCAATTAAACCATTCCTTTCACACGAGATAAATGTCCGTAATAAATTATTAACAGAAAAAGCAAAGCATTTAATTTGGCACAATCTTTTGTATTTGAGCTCTATTGGATAAATGGATTAATTTGCATAAGAAGTTACCAACTAAAGAACATTCGTAGGATAATATCAATTTTTCAGTTATTCATCAGTTACTTTTATAGTCATGAAACACGAATTTTGATTATATTAAAATGTTTTCAGGCAATATCAGGGCAAGTTCTGCACAGCTTACATCCCGATCCAGGTATTATATTTCTCTGACATAAGGCATTGTTTCTTGTGCCGCAGTTACTCATAGAGTTTCTTGTTTAGAATAATGGCGTGTGTCCACGAGATATAATTGATCCAAATGTGCAGCCTGGAGATGCCATAAATTGGCACTGGTGTCTGCCTAACAGCTGTGGGAATGACGATTTACCGCAACTGGCGCATGCTGGTATGCTCTATTGATCTTGCTATAAACATCTGTTTGCTATTTTCCGTTACTTTCAAGCAAAGCTTAGTTTTTAATAATTAGCCGAACCATAGTTTTTTCAGTCAAAAGCATACCTGCGACAGATTGCCTGGGGGAAATCTTTTTGCTCCCATATGATTTGCATTAAAATGGAATTTAATGCTGGCATTAGAGTTTATCAATATACACCCAAATGTCTGCAATTTGTTAATTCATGATAGTCTCATAGATGCTGTACTTGTGAATGTGCTACAGCGTTTTAAATTAATCTTTTTTTATCGTACTATTTAATATAAATGCAATTAAAACGTGTGTTAGCATGTTAACATAACAGGGGAAAGGGCAATGAAAATTTCTGCAATTGAATCATTGTCCTATTTTCATTTTTCTGAAGCTTGGGAGATACCAGGGACGAAAGCCGTATCCTCTCTAACACTACCATTTGATCGATATGATTGTCTTCAGTTACCTTCCAAAACAAGAGCCTAATTTGTGGCATTACTTGTCTGGAACGCGAATTTCCAATGGACACCAAAGCGATTATTTGGTCGACAGTTTGCGGAATTATTATTATTTTGGTCGCGTTGGGTACAGCTCTGGATATCTACTGGTATATTCCAAAATTAAATTTAGCTAAAGCTAATGGAGATACTTTATTTGTTCGTAAGTCTTAACATTATTTAATTATTAAAATAAAGATAAAGTAAAGAACATTGTTTGATCAGTTGGCATATAAATAAGTTTAATTCACTACTAACAGCAGGGCGTTCCAAAGAACAATAATCTTGTTCTTTTCATATCGGGACCAAAAGCTAATTCGTTCAAGATATTTGTACTTAAAATGAACTAAACATGTTACCATGCTTGTTAATATTTTCTTCCGTTGATTTTAAAATATGAAAGGATAAAAATGCATCAGATATAATTTTTTAAATACAGTTGAAGTTTTTGAAATTATTCCCAGAGGCTTGCGTCAAATCTTTGTGAATTGATTTAACATACAATTTAAATTCCAGTTTCAATGAAGCTTACTTTTGCAGATCCGGCCTCAAAAGCGCTATTGGCCTTTTCCATATATTCTAATGGTGTAGCCATCATGGATATGACTCAAAAATCTGGACAGATTCACTGCATCAACTGTATTCGAGTATTTTCGATTGTATGGGTCATGTTGGGGCACAGCTACGAATTCGTGCCGTATGTCAGTAAGTAATTTTTTGAACTGTCTTGTGAGATTTTCAAGGTCACTATATAAATAAATTTAGCATCCAAGGTCAAGTACATTAAAATTAGTTTGTAAAGTACAACATTCAACATTATTTTTACGATAAAGATGAGAGAGAGGAATTATTTTTAATATCCTTTTCATTTCAGATAATTTGATTGCAATGCAAGATTTACCTCATCAGCTCGATACCCTGACAATTACGAATGCATATTTTTCCGTCGATTCATTTTTCTTCTTGAGGTAAAGACTCTCAGGAGTTTAAATCGAAAATATTATTATTATAGCGGACTTTTGCTCGGATTTCTCTTCTTCAAGGAAATTTCTAAGCATCCGAATCTTTTCAAAAAGCCTTCTACCTGGATCATGTTTTATGTCCATCGATACCTCAGGTGAGCAACATGTGATTGATGACGATTGTAACGCTATTTAAGGTATTTCATCCAAAATTGTATTAATGCTTTTACACATTTTAAAGCACCTCTATATATTCTATAAAGTTTTCGTATTTACAGTTGATAAGGCTGCTTTGAACCTCCCCAAGAACACAGTTTGAACGATCTAATTTGAATAAAATTTCGCCCGTCGTAGAAATGCATCTGACACTAAGCGGTTCAAATTAGTTTTGTTATAACGCGTGTGGCGATTGCTTCATTTTAAGAGCACCATTTAAATTGAACCAAAGGGGAATTTGATCGATTGCATATGGTATATATTTTAAGTTTTTGAACGGACCTGCGGTACAATAAGCGTTTATCTCTGCTCGCTTTAATTCAAGAACTTAGTTTTGTGTTCATAAATTGTTACGGTTAGCAAATATTCCAATTTTACTATCGTCAGAAAAAGCTTTAGCCGCAATTCTTTTACACATCTGCTGCTTTAACCGAACTTTTCATTTAGTAAATAACTGCTTCAATTAGCAAGTGTATTTTCAAATACGGTAACCGTTGTCATATTCTTTTTATTCAGCAAAAAACTAAGTAGTCATTTCAGATTGACTCCCTCGTACGCATTTGTGCTTGCTGCATATGCGATAATGCTTCCTTACTGGACCGGGGGTATCTGGTGGCGACAGAACGATTATTTGAGCAAGGGATGCTACGACAGTTGGTGGACCAATATGCTCTATATCAACAATTACGCAATGCAAGACAAGCAGGTACCCGCTTGCTACTCTGTCTTGAACTTTACAATAAAACACACTCTTTCAACTTTTAGTGCATGGGAACTGGATGGTATTTGGCTGCTGACATGCAAATGCACATAGCTGCTCCAATCGTATTAATCGCTCTCTGGAAGTATGCTTTGTTTACTTTCAATAGCTTTGTTTTAGAAATTATTCGTTAATTCTGACATTATTGTATTGGAAAAACGCAAAACAGGTTTAAAATGCGCGATTCTTGACTTAATAACACATTATACAACAAAAATCAATATAATATTTGTAAAAATAACCTCATGTTTGCATTAATCTTTTCGCAATTTCTACAACATTCAATAATATTTAGAGTTCGTTTATATTTATTTGGTCTTAGGCTACTCATTCATATTAATTCACAAACAACTGCATTCATTATCAACTTACCTTTTACTTTAAAGTATGCAAAATAAAGCAGACTCGGTAGTAAATTGAGTTGATATTCTAAATTAGCAACGCTTCATTCGATGAGAAGAACTTTTACTTTGTTGCCCTCTCGCTGCTATCGCAACCCTGGTTCCAGACACTTTAGAAAATTTCAGATCGCAGTTTGTGGGATTTGCCATCTCAGCCACTCTCATTTTCCTGAGTATTGTGGCCAACTTCTACACAACTGTTCACTACCACCTCAGAATTCATATTTTGGGTTCACCCGGTGATTCGTAAGTGTGCATGTTGGATCATATAATATTGTTTTATGTTAAATCCATATTTAGCAAAGAAGTTCAAGGCATTTATGGTATTTACATGTACAATGCAGCCTGGATTCGCTTCATTCCTTATCTACAAGGATTACTACTTGGATTTATTTTGTTCAAAAATGGCAGTAAAAGAGTTAAAATTCCATGGGTAAGTTAAAGAAGAGACTTAATATAGTAATTCTTCAGAAACCGCTCAAAGAAATAATTTTCGATCAAATTAGCACAAGTTTCTATGAAGGCCAAGCGTGCTCAACGTTCACATCCCCATCTTTAACTTCTATTGGATGTCGCTGCCTAATTTTGAACTGAGTTTTTCAAAAAGAAGCTTAGAAAAGAACGCGCAAATTTCATTAAACGTGCCAACCATCATGGCTGGTGGGTTTATAATAAATAGCACACATCTAACATGTCTTTAAATTAATATCTCTATATCACTATCGTAAAAACCATTTCAAGCATGCATCGCAGTAGAGAATTTTGGCTGTTGTTGTGAGTCTTTCTGTTTGAAGTTTTTAAATTAACGTCTTGCTTTAGCTGATTAATATGTCCGGCTGGATCATATGCTTATCCTTGATGCCGACACTCGTTTACGGCCCGCACTACACTACTCAAGGCCACCTACTCGACCTTTGGGTGCGAGCTTCTTTTAATGCCTTCAGCCGGCCGGCGTGGGGCCTCTGTCTTTGCTGGATTGTCTTCAGCTGCTACTATGATTATGGTGGTAAGCACTGCCTTATGTATTTAAGACAGGGATTTGGGATGTGACTCAGACATGAGTGTAAAACTTTGGGATTACAGTATACGTTTCTAATAAAATAATCAATGATCACATTTTCTTATATACTCTTAGTTTAAGTAGTCAACTAGTTTGCCACAAAGCAGTAAAAGAAAAGTTTCGATTTGCACTGGATGATATGAAAATATAATGGCATTTTGTTTATTTAGGAGTAATTGGCAAGTTCCTTTCCTGGCACATTTGGCTGCCGTTCAGTCGCCTAACGTACGCTGCATACCTGATCCACGAGATGTTAATATTTATCATTATAAGCCAAGGAAATGAGCCGGTGCACTGGAGCGGTCACTTCCAATTTGTAAGTTTTCATTGTGCACTAGCATCGCATAATCATGTATAATTTTTCGGAAGGAAGCGGGAATAGTCCCTTTTACGGTTAAACAATCTGAAGCGAACATAATAACTGCGGAATCTGCGATGTATAATGTCTGTCGCAGATCGCATTGATGTTTGCAGTGAACTTCATGCGCGCATAGCATTTGATTAGAAGGGGTTGGTAAATTCTGAGACGTAAAAAACAGCAGTAAGAGGAAGTACAGTAATAGATTAAACAGTCGGAGAGAAATTGGACGGCTGACCATATTTGACTATGAAACAAACTGGCAAAATGTCAAAGCAATTCCAGTCGAAGAATCGAAGCTACAGAGCGCATGTTTTCCGTATAAGCCTTACCGTTGGGGGATTGCCTATAAATGACGAAAATTTGCATACAATATGTCATCTTGTATTAAAACCTAACTTGATGAATAATTTTTTCAGATTACGATGAAGTTGATTCCATTGGCCGTGTTTAGCTACTTAGCTGCATTTTTTATCAGCACCATGGTAGAAATTCCGTTTGGTAAATTGGAAAGTCAGCTCTTTGCACCAAGGAGCCAAGTTGCCCCCAAGGACTGCTTGCCTCACACGGCGAACAGGCCAGATGACAACAAGATATTGGTTGACAATTCTTCAACCGACGGCAGACAATGATCGCTCTTTTCCGTTCGATTCATTTACAGTAAAACGTGCATATTCCGTATACTGTATAATTGTGTGTCAATCTTGATTTCCGCCCGTATTCTGTCTTTTGCATTTGTTTATGTACCGCAAAGAAAGGCCCTATTCAATTTTAAGACAATGTTTTTCTAAGAATCAAGCTGCTACAGGGTAACCCAAAAGTTGTGTACACTTTATTCAATGTTTTATAAAACTTTGAAATAACTAACAGAAATAAAAACCGTTGATTATGATGGCAATAACACAATAAAATTTGTACTTGATGAACCGACTGAGAAGGGTGCGAGACGCAATCGGGACCGTTTTCATTATGTTTTCTGTGCAAATGACCAGCCCACGAAAAACAGCAGTATTTGATTTAAGAATATCAGAACTAAATATAATATTCACACACCACCTGTGAGCTCTACTGTGAATGTGCTGTCTAGGAAATAAACATTGGCTAAATATGAAGTAAGCATGAAGTCAGCGATTCATAATTCATACTGAAAAAATCGTGAAATTCATTCATAAATGATAAGTACACGAAGTATTTGACGTGGTAGTCTGGAGACATATTATTGAACCTTTAAAATTCTCTAAACCGCGCTGCTATACCGCCTTTAGTAGTCGTTCATTTTAATGTAGTTTCTTGGACATCAGCCAGAACGTTTCCATGACGCCTTTGCCCTAAAATAAAGAGTTACTTTTAAGATGAAATGGCGTGCATGATAATCATTAACCGATCGTCAACGTGATGGTTTAAAATCGTCAAGCTGTTTATTGTAAGCCACGTGACGTGGGTAGGACTTTTGAATAATATGTAATACCGTGTGCTTTTTGTGTATCGTTTAGGTCATACGACAAAGATGCACGCCAACTGAACTTAACCTATACTTACTACAATACGGTAGCACAATGAAGCTATTCATTGGCAGCAAATTTTATTAAGCATTCATTTAAAACCGCTTTTACCGCCTCTATTTTTCAATTCTCACATAAAAGCATGGTCATTCTACTTCATGTTATTTCGAAAAAATTAGTCAAATAAAACAATAGTCTTGATTATTACAAAGATTGCTACCCTCTTCACTGTTTGCTTCGTACTCATAATATTCAACCCGAGTGGGAAGAATGTAGTATTGAAGGAGAAGATGAGAAAACAGCCAAATTAGTAAAGAGCAACATCAATTTTGCGTTTACCTTGATAATGCTCTCGCCTCTCGATTCTGTTTCGTAGTCCTTCATCAGGTATTGATTCGATTCTGGAGTAATATGGATCATTCCAGCTGAAATAATCCTTGTCAGTGAATGTAGATCAACGTTTGTATCTAGTGTAAAAACAGGCGATTAGTTTTGTCAAAGGCAAATTCTGTCGACTTTACTGTGGGAACAAACCGTCGACTGTTATTATCTGCACATGATAAACTGAGCTCTGTCCTTATGAAACTGTTGAGTATTGAGAACTGAAAAATTGAGTTGAAGTTATTCCTGAACATTTATTTCTCAAATGATTATGCGACAACAACTATGCAGAATTGAGACTCGATTTCTAAACTCTCAGCACTCAGCAGTTTATGAAACAAGTCGCAAGCTGCAAATCATATCACTTACGGTGCAATTAACTAGCGCTTAGCAGCCTTATCATGCAAAGCAGTATTAATCAACACTACGTTGCTCGCAGCAACTGAAGTTTATCTAAAAATCTGAAGTCAAAATAATGACCTTTTCCGTGACTTTCCATGCGAGACGATGTGTTCACACTGTCGCCGAACAGACAATAGCGAGGCATTGTCAGACCAATGACGCCTGCGACCACTGGGCCTGCAAAATCGACAAATTTTGAACGCATTGTATAAAAAATAATTTGATACAATAGGTCTTCCCACTAAAATGCAATTATGCAAACTATTGCCCGCAAACTAACGGGCTGTCGGTTATCCTGGGTGTAAGGAGATAAAATTAAGATTAATGAAATCATCCAGCCGCGACTCTGCAGAGGCGGCAATTTGAATGGCACTTTAGCAGTCAGCGCCAAATAACTTATTCTAATGGCAGCCACGGATTTATTTGATTCGCGTATTTTCTAACGAACACAATACGTCCTGCCAAAATACCGCCAAATGAGTGTGCTCTTGCTAGGTCAGACGTTGTGACGCGGACCCCTTGAGTTACCTGTGTGCATGCCGATGCGCAGTTGCACCTGTTCATCAGGCAAGTGCGGCACTCTGAATGTTCGGACACTCCTCTGAAACGCCAAACACATGTCGGCAATTTGATAGACGTGCGCCGTTCCATTGCGATTTGGCAAGCCGCTCACGCACAAATATCCGTCGCCAATCGTTTCAACCTAATAATAACCAACATCTTTAATGAGCTTTATCATACGCAACAAAAATATGTGTTATGAGCATTCCTTAGAGGTAGAAGTGACTCTATTTTCTAAACCACGTTCACTGCATCCACTCAAAATACTATTTTCACTGTTTTTTAGTAAAATTTTCATTGAATTTCAATGAACAAGATTTAAAGAGTAGTTCTCCTTTAAGAGGAATGTTCAGGTTGCCTACTTCTTGAACAAATTATAGAGAACTAACCTTGTAAACGTCATGCTCGTCAATGATTCCGTCGAACAACGTGCAAAGCTCGTTCAACATATTGACGACCTAAAGCACAAAATTCAGCAATGCTTCTGGGTTCAATCGAGCAATTAAATTGCTAACCTGAAGTGGCGTGCTCAAACTGGCCAATCTGGTAAAGCTGACTATGTCCGAAAACATGATGGTAACTTCTTCGAACAGTTCAGGCGCAATCGACTGGCCAGCTTTTAGTTTATCTGCCACAAGGCTAAAATTTTCTGAATAAGTATAAGCTATTTTGCATAATGGTGCTGGCATAATATTCTTTAGCCTTTCAGGTGACAGAATTTGAGAACCTTTTTTTTGGTATTAACGCGATTTGCAGTATACGATAAGCTGTGAACTTGAGTAAGTCGTACTCAGATACCGTAATTTAAGAATCAGCAGTTAACTGAACGCAATTTAGCCGCACGGCATGGTGTAATAAAAACCACTTTGTAATTGTACGTAGATGATACGCCTCACTTTATGGATTGCGTTATAATAGTCGCATGCACAGGATACTGTAAATATCAAGATATCCGTATGTGGCGTGTTGTAGCGCAATCCGGAAAGTAAGGCATATCGTTCTCGTACGTTTGTTGAAACGAAAAAGTGCCAAGCAGCGCACCGTGGCAGCATTCGATATAGCAGAATATCGCTCTTCTTCTGTTCCTCAATTAGGGCCTTTGTGCGCTCAGCCACTTCCTGCTCCAAACTTCCTGCGTACTTTTCCATCATACTCAATATGTGATCCATTAAGTTGGCATTTCTAAACAAAAATTTGCATTAATTGTTCATTAGGCTTCTCTTTAAGACTCACTTTTGTCCCATTCCTTTGAAAACTGTGCGAATAGTTTTCATCGAAGGTCGGTCTTCGACTCTCTCCGACCAACAGTCACGAATCAGGTTAACCTGAAATAGTCTCCGATATTTTCTGTCATCAACCATGGTATCTCTATCTCAGAAATAGAATGCGGATTATAGCTGAACACGGTGTGATGCCAGTTTATTTCACGATTGGTATGGTAGTTTTAAGAAAGAACAAACTCACTAAAATATGTCAAATTTCGACTTTTTCCTGTCTTAAAACCGTCATTCCTAACATCGGTTTATTTCCCGTTGCATCCTTTCCAAGCATATTGAATAAAAACTCAAAAATAATATATTCCGTTCAGTGTAAACTGCAAAAGCTTTTTGTTACAGAGATGGATAGCAAAAATGTATTTTCCAGTAAAGAATACCAATCCGTGTATGAAATCAACTTGCCTAAGCCCACCCATCCCATTATCATCACATCACGTCTCATCTTAAAATCCTTACAATTGTCGGATTTACGTCTGAGTTCTGCGGTAGATTTACGAGTGGGCGAAATGGTGGTCGCTCCCCCTTGACGACGCGATAGATGATATCTAAACGACATTCTTTTGATCGAACAGTTCAATGGCGTTGGTCTATTGTTCAAACCTTCTTCCTTAAAAAACACTGTTCGGTCTTCCATCCTTTCATAATATTCTCATTAGCTCTAGAATTGCAATGCTGACGTAGTTTCCCTCTAATCATCCTTAGGTCATTAGCTAATGTACAATCCTCTCGGAAGTACTGTGAAACGCGGCGCAGATTGGGCCATAATGTCAGCGAACAAAAGATAGGCGACCGATTGTTGATGGGTTACAGTTAACTCAGGCACAATCGAACAGAACGGACGTGCGGTACGCAATTAGCCGGAATCCAAAATGTTCGATATTTCGTAACATATAAATGTCTTGTTGCTTACGATGACGATAGAAAATCGTACATGTAGACTGAGTCATATCCTTTTGACTTTATAACAAGAACACTTTCTAAATCAAAAGGGCATTTTCAAAGCTAAATGATTATTTTTTTTAATTTCCTTTATTGAACTGGGAAGCGACATTATTAAAGAAGAAATTTTATTATGAAAAGCGCGCGGATTTCCGGTCGCCGTTCGCGTGACTGACGGAAGCATCGTCTAAATTTTGTTCGCGGAAAGAGTGAACGGTCAGCGCGCTTCCGCGCTGTTCTTTTATTCATTAATAACGGCTGAGACTATAAGTTCAATTCCTAGTCTCTAGCTATACTGTATGGCTATAAACTATTGGATGATATTAAACTGGGGTGAATTGCGGGAGACCGGCCAAGTATCCAAATTAAGTACCAGTCACTATTTCTATCCCTTACAGTAGCCCGTTAACTACCTGAAATTCTGTGCCTTGCAAAATATAAAAAGTACAAAATTATACCATCATCCGTCATATTCTGATCGTTTTTGTGACTGGCGTAAGCCTCCATTTCCGTGATCAGCTCAGAGCAAAGAATGCCGAAGCTGTAGATGTCTGCAGCCGTAGTTGGCTTCAGCAGTGGCTGCTTATCGAACAATTCTGGCGCCGTCCACAACATTTCTAAATTATTTTGCAATAATACGTTGAAGCAGTGAATGAAAATGATTCCTGCGTTTTTATCAAAGTCAAGAGACTGAAACTGAATAGCGTAGTGGACAGAAGCGAGTAATTTCTTTTCTCAGGGAATCGTATACGGTTGATTCACAGTAGATCTGTTACGAACTCATTTGGCGCTTCACAATTTTTGGCTCAGCCTATAGATAAGCTATGAGCTTAAATTGAGATGTAAGCTAAGATCTAAGTTGATGTTTAGGTTAAGACTTTGGATGGTCCGAGCATAGGAAGACTTTTCAGCTCACTATTCTCATATATTATTGTGGTCTTGAGAAAATGTCGCTATATCAAATGTCAAGGTAACCTTGTATTCCTTCATGTAATCAAATCATGCCCTTGAAATTCAGGAGATATATATTAATAGTTATTCCTGAAAAACTAACCTCTTGACGGCAGTTTTTCGAAAGTTCGAATACTTGACAATCCATAGTCGCTCAATTTGACTTGCCACCGGTCGCTTACCAAGCACGCCTTTGAT
>NIUQ01000085.1:0-80953 GCA_002796945.1 Plectus sambesii
AGGAACAGCCCCAAAGACACTTACGTGAGGGTCAAAGAGCAATTGGTATATGCGGAACATGGAAGGGCGGAAAATCGAGCTTGATTAACGGATTGATGGGCATTGCAAATAGTGATCCAAGGGCTGCATTTGTTGACCAATGTTTGGAAACCACTACGGAAGAGCTATACGAAGTTGACGAAAAAACTGTACTAATTGAGCTTCCACATACCGATCAAGAGGAAGAAACTCCAGAGAACTATTTTGAGTAAGGTTTTATCCTAGCAAACTTAAGCAATAGGCTCTAGTTGCATTTCTTAGTTATATCTGAAATGCCGTATATTCCGTAGCGGCGCACGCTAAAATAGTGGCATCTGTGCCACTTTTTTGCAGCTTTAATACGGAGTTTTTTAACATGATGGTGTTTCATTCATAAAAATACCGCTCTCCGTGTCTTAGTGGTGATAACATGTTGAGCAGGAGGTTGAAATAATAGTGTAAAACGCGGATAAAGTTTTTACATTTCATCGAATAGAGGGAATTGAAATAATAGTGACACAGTGCCACTATTTCGGAAAATACGGTATCCACGAATTTGTGCTGTATCCTTAACTAACCGCCATTCACAAAGTAACTGGCTATATATGCTCCAACCATTATGTTATTCATGTGAATTCCATTGTAGTATCTATATTTCAGAAATCACCGTCTCGATCAATTCAATCTACTGGTTTTTGTTACGGGGGAAATGGTGCGTAAGAAAGACATAGAAATTGCAAGCATCGCCAGACAAAACAACATTGATTGTATATTCGTACGATCCGCTTGTGATAGGGATTTGAAACCGATATTAGATGATTCAGAAGAACAAGATGCAAAGAAGAAGAGATTAAAGGAGTCGGGTACGTCGCATTTTTAATTAGCTGTATAATGTGGAATTTTCACTTCAGGGCAATTCATGTAAATAAATTTCAGGCTTGGAAAAATATTTGCCAGACATTGAAAAGTATTCCGCTCTTAAAGGAGTGAAATGTTACTTTGTCAGCAGCTGTTGCTTCTACGAAAACAGTAGCCCAACAAATAAACGTGCTTTTGGTTTAGATGAGGATGAATTGAAGAAGACAATATTTGGCTGTTGAAACACTGCGGAAGGTCTTCTCGATAGACGCAAAAATCACAGTTTATTACTTGAATTAGGTTTGAATGTCATATGCGTGGTAGCTTGAATAAATATTCTATGGTACAGCTGTGAAACAATATGCCTCTTCTCTTAAGATTTTTGAGAAAAGTTTTCATTTTAGTGAAAATATTGCATGCCTTCCGTCTCAGTTTTGTTCTTGACTGCATGTGCACGAAAACTCAGAGAAGTCGCTGTGCAATGCACGGAACGTGTACAGGGTAGCGCTAACAAGGCAATCTGTGCGAGTAATATTCGGCACTTTAGAATGAGTGCTTCTGGCCTTGCTCAGCGTTGTAATATGCACGATGATTATATTTGTTCATTCTGCGCGATTATGTGGGTGGATGAATTGATTATTTTATTCGTGACTGCGATAATGCATTTCATTGTTTTTCTGCTACTGTATCGTCGTTTTCCATCGCACTTTTTACTTTGCTTTCGATTTACTCCTGATTTCACCTACCTTTGCAGCAATTAATACGATAAACTATGAAAGTGTCGTCGCTGTAAAACTGTTGTTTGCTGACATTCATAATTCTGCCTGGGAATCCTGACTCCCATTTGCGCAGTGCTGAACTTGGGTTTAAAAATGACCGTGTACTTTGATACTTGCTGACAACGAGCGCAATCGGTACTACGCTTCTTGCTTTGTTTTGTCAAGTTAACTCACTGATCAGAGCTACCATAAGATCGTTTGTCAATAACATAGGCGTACCTGCCGCTTCTTTTGCGCTTATCGACTGCCAATAAGCAAATTTTATTATTCATATCGCACTGTGTTCGACGACAAACACATTCCTTCCCGACGGCACGCCCGAAGAGCGCTATTCTCACTACTCTGACAAATGAGGGACTTTCTTGTTATCGACCTTATTCGTGTCAAAATTGGAATCAAAGCTTTCGAAACCAAAAACTTCTAAAGATACTCGGTAAGCAACTATCCCAGAAATATGTGTGGATCTTTAGAAAGATATTATAATTGAGTGACAGATGTCATATTTAAAATATTTAGTACCGAGTATTCAAAGTATTTCTAGAATATTTTAAATCGATGCATCTTAGCGCAGGGTGATCCCATTGCCCTGAGCAAGCGCTCATTCGAAAGCTGAGATCGGGGAGATTTGTATGGCGCACATTTGAAAAATTTTCAGGAGTCCCCCTTAGGGGGGTCCCCTATTTTTCGAAATTTGGTCGTTCTCATCGCAAATTGGTGCAATATTAAGCTCGTTCGAAAGATCAAATTTCCACAATTTTAATAAAGGGAGTGTCGAACTTTTCATCAGAAACATTTCATGACAATCTTTGTGCCTTTTTTGGGATTAGTTTCGTCTTTTGCGTTTCCGGTTTAGCGCTTTTGCCCTAGACTGCACCAATCGGAACACTCTGCAATGAGAACCGCCGACTTTCGAAAAATAGGGGGCCCCCTAAGGGGGACTCCTGAAAATTTTCCAAATGCGCATCATACAAATTTTCCATGTCTCAGCTTTCGAATGAGCTCTTGCTCAAGACAATCGGATCACCCTGCGCTAAGATATATCGCTTCAAAATGTTTTATAAATACTTTGAACACTTTGTATATTGCGCCTAGGTGATCTGAAGAGAAGTCACGTCAGTGCAAATTTTCAGTGTCGAAATAAAAAAAAGATTTTTTCTGACGTTGACCGAAATAAATTGTGCACATCTCAGTTTCATCGCTTTGAAAAGGACCAATTTTTTGTTTTTAATATCAATTAAGTATTGACGTTCAATGAATAATTAAATATTTAACGAGAAAATAATAATGATAGATTTGGTAATACTAAGAATGAAATTTTCACTCAATGTTTACAATTCTCCCTGTTACTTAAAGGCGCATTACGGTGTACCGTTCGCTCAACTGCTGCTACGAAAAAAAGTTGGCATAATAGTTTCATAGCAGCCCCTTCGATACTCACGTTTGCTTGCATTTCCTAACTTCTTCGATGTTTTGCAAAATGTATTATGCAAACAGCTTTCCAACGCTTATTTATTCGTCTTTCAGCGCAGAATCTTTAAAAACACCGACAGTCGAGGAACACATTGTGCGCAATACATTCGAGAAAGAGAAAAGCTCACATTTCCTCAACTGCATCACAAAAGAGGGAAATGAAATGGATCACTGATGATGAAGAAAAGAATTGTCAATTATCAGCCGTGGCAACTTGTCAGCAAAATATTATCAGCTCGGCTTGTCATATCATACACATTTGGGGAAATAATATTTAGAGAACTGATGGAAAATTCGATCGAAGGACGTCAAAAGTATTTATTGCGTGATGTAATGATCGCGAGAATGTTAAATATTGCAGACAGAACATGGCGCTTATCTTATTAGTTGACCGACAAATGGGGGGCCAGGCAGTCTGCAGCAATCTGTCCATTTCTTTTAAAACGCCAAGGACGGCAATTTAAAAAAGTCATTATGTTCATGACAGGTTAACGAACAAAGACAGTGACCAAGAGCGCGCGTAAGCAAAACTACAAAGTCGTCCACGACTTTCTGAAAAACAGCACAATGCAAAACTTATAAAAAGCGGTCATAAAGCAAATATGAGCACGCGACGTTATTTCTGCGCACCAGCCATAAATCACATCACATAAATCACTCATATAATAATTTATTACGGGCCGATCTCACCTAATTCACCATAATTATATGAACCAACACCATTTTTGACGTTTAGGATTTGGCATAGTTTAGCGCAATGCAGAGCCTCGGGCCTAGCATCAGAAAAGCCAGCGATGGGTATCAAAATAAACCTGAAACATTCGCGAACACTTGAACGCGTTCAGAAGAGAACCTTAGGGTGAATTAAATGAGCGACCACGAACGAAACCACCAACCGCGCCTATTCGAACACAAGCAAGCACACGGCGGCGGCGTTGTAGCGACCCAAACCGTCGAGGGGCAGAGAGATGCCGCCCAAATTTGGCAGACCGCCAGAAGCAACGTCACCATCGTGGCGGGACGCAACATCCTCATCGCTGTCGCGTAAAGAGCGCGAAGAAGCAGTTGCATCGCTCGATCCAAAAAAGGGTACGAATGCAGCCGTCGAATCGGATGGAATTAAACGCTGCTGCTTGAAAGGATGATGGTGATGGAGGGGGTCGAGAAGAAAGCTGCTGGCGGTTCGCTTGACTGGCGGCGATTCGCAGGCGAGCGGGCGGTTCTTAACGAACTCGCCGTGGTCGATGGAGGAGAGAAAGACGAGCAGACGACGGCTGGCCTCCGACGCGGGCACGTCTAGTCACAAATCGGGGAAGCGGTTCGAGTCCTCCCGGTACGACTTTGGCACTTTGAACATCTTCGCTGTCAGATCCTTCCGGAACACTAGCTTCTGGAAGGTCACCTTCGCTGAGATTGTTGGCAGCAACGGAATTTCTGAAAATTGTTCATTCTTAGTTGTTGCTCCAAGTTTTATTTATTTCACAAAAGCTTAACGTCATTGAAACAGAGTATATTTCTGTTTCTAGCTGCATTTTTATAATGTCAACGGCCGTGAAGCGCACTACACCTATTCCATGTTAATAAGAATACTATGCAAGTCAAAGAGGCTATTTTTTCAGAAAAAAACATTTTCCAATTCAAATCAATTGTAAACTGTCTTCTTTGATTTGGAAAATTACCTTTTTGAATTGGAAAGCGTTCTCATGAAACTATAAATTTTATATTACAATTATATAAATGAGAAAAGATTTAGAATATCTGCCGTATTACTGCCAAGTGCGCCAAGATCGCATGTCTTCATAATAAAAACAACAGCACTCACCGACGCGAACTGGGAAACCCGGTGGCAGGCGGACTTGACAAAATCGTCGCAGCTTGTCGAGGTGTTTAAATGGCGCGACAATTTCGAGAATATCGAGAAGCGTCTCAACTTCTAGAGGGAACTCTTCGCTCTGCGAAATAGAACAGTCATGGATTTCATTCAAATGGCGCGAATCGATCAATTTTCAAACGCTACTGTAACCAGAAAAGAAAAATTACTATACAGTATAAACCGGATAATTACGCCTGTTTTGCAAGCTCCGTGGGCAACTTTCATATAGATTCATGTCCGAACAAGTGCACAAAATTTTCTTGCCGGATCGATTTGCACGTGGGCGATTTTCACTGTATATGCCAAATCAACGCTGCTGAGTACTTGCTACAAAACTAAACATCTTAAGCGTCGAAAATCAAAAACCTTGAGATTTCGCAACGCAAACTGAAACCAAAAAAACAAAAAATGCAAAGACGGCATACCATCGCTACAGTAGCCTTGAAGTGCTTGCTGTTCTGTTTGAGAACCTGCGCCCGACCGAGAGGAGGGGGAAGACCTGGTGCGGCGCCAATATATTCCTCCCACGTCGTCGGCATGCGACCCGGCGGCGGTAGGCTCTTTCTGTGCTGTAGGTTCTGCAACACACAGTGCTCTTTCGTCCTCCTTGAAATTAGCCTACTATAAGGGTAGAGAGTATTGAGTGGTATTTAATTTGGTTGAATTGGGTGGTCCAACCAATCATCCAAATTAATTACCACGCAATATTACTACCCTTACAGTAAATCTTCTCGCCTTACCCTGAATTCATCTTCTACCACGGTGTGACCGCCGGTGAGACTTTGCACGATTGCTTTATTCTTCTTGATATCTTCGGCGCTCAAATGCTCTCGTCTGGAAATAATATTTTCGACTAGTGAAATAATCTGATTTGCCTATATCATTTATATCTTTTATCAAACATTTCAAGAATCAAATTTAACGCTTATTAATTTATGTACAGTCGAATTCGCTGATAACGATCATTTTGGGCAGTTCGCGAAGTATCAGTATTAACGAATTTCACTCTCTTTATTCGCCCTTTAGTTAAAAACTCGCACACAAGCCTCGTTTAGTTACTTCAGACAGAGACTCTTCTCCTTCACTTCTCACTGCGAGCTCAAAAAAAGGAAAGCACCACAGAATCAAAACCCATCGCCGATCCGACACATCCCCCGAAAACTTTTTCATCTCCCAGAGTCGCGTGAGGAAAGGGAAAGAACGGAGGGTGGACGAGGGAACGACGGTCCGAACTTCCCAGTGTGTTCAAAAGGGCAATTGTTTGCCGAAGATCGGGGGTACAAGGAGCGCGCTCAGACCCGCCAGTCTGTCTCCCGTTCCCTCGACGACAGCACACTTGGCCCGCAGCGACACGACCAGCCCGCGACTCTCTTATACAAATACCGCTGTGACCTCGTTTTGCTTCACACTAAAATGCATTACAGATTTCAGCCCTCCTTGTAAGTTTTGTGGACGGTAGAGGTATGCGATGGGGCACTAGAAGGTTTTAATGTGTAATAAGTGCCTTTAATGTGCCACCATTCATCACTTCTACCAGAGCACGGAACAAGATATGCCTATGAGTGAGGAGGTAATGGGATCCTCAGCGCGTACTATACTCAACGCTGATACTTGTCATGAGTAGTGCACCTGTGCAGAGAGCTAATTATGCGTTTTGTTCTTAGCCGCCCAACAATTATTAATTAATTTGGTACAATTGTAAGGAAATTACGAATATGAAAATGGGGGCAAACTGACCGTTTGCGTGTCTCCAACGCCATCCCTTCGACCGAGTAGAAGTCGGCTGTATAATCGCCCACTTGCTCCTACAAGAAAACATAATATATTCTACAACTATGCCCGCTGCAAGAAACATAATCAATTTTTGATTTTCACAAGCGATAAACAGTTTAATAACGTGATGTGTGCTTTGAGCACGATATGCCTGAATTAGGCATCATTCTCGCCCTTACAGATATATTGTAAGTTTTAATACAATCAACACTATAATTAACGAAAACGGAAGAGCGCTTAAACAACACTAACCGTTCTTTCATGCTTAAATATCCAGCCACCCATGGCACGTTGAAATGTAATTGGCTTAGTGGACATTTGAGCACTGACAATATCTGATGACATCAACACGTCGACTTCTTCGTCCAATTCAGCGTCCGATTCCTGAATAGAGCATCCATTAAGAAAATTTTTGGTTGGTTTCGAATGGCAAATAATGATATACGACATTTTCATTTAAAAACAGCCATTTTCCAAACCAACTCGCACACTGCTAAACTTCTAAAAAAAGCATTCGATTTCATTTAGAAATTGTCCAAATTGATCAAGAAAGTATCTAATTTAAATAGGAAATGGCATTTTCTAAAGACCACAAATGCTGGTAAATCTTCCAAACATCGTATTTGCCGAAAAGAGTTTCGTGCCTACCTCGTGTCGAATGCGCTGGTAGACTTTGGCTTTGTTATCGAGGATGACGAGCTGCTCGTGCGGTTTCTCAGCAGTCGAGTCATAAATGAAGGAAATATCGCCACGTTCCCATGTCCGGTCGTTGAAGTCGACCAGCGTTGTATCCAACCGCAAACATGTGCCCCATTTGTAGATTTTGCACAAATCCGAGGGAAGCATTTTTGACAAGAGTGGTACTGAAATAATGCCGAATTTGAGTGCGATTCTCTGTATGACGATGACTTCAAGTTCTCATGAGATTCTTTTATAATACGCAGATAATATTTCTCTGTATGAGCTTTTGGCAATACAACGATCAGTCAAATAATAGCGAGCCAAGGAACGTCTTGAGAGGTGGAGAAGAGTAGCTCACTTTTATTTGACTGCCTTTGTAATAAATACTATTTTCTGCACTGAACATCGCGTGAACGCAAATTCGTAAGCGGAAGCCAAAATTTTAGATACTAATACGGAGATGCGAATTTAATATAATTTATTCTGTGTGTCTCGCAATTTAGTGATTTTTTGCTGCCTTATCAAGAATTTTCGTGCATGCCTTGTTTCAGTGAGGAGAGCAGTAAATCATTTGAGGCATTACGCGGGCCCTCCTTTGACCGGCTACTACTGAACTTTCTTTTCATCAAAAATTCCATTTCTTATTTTTCTCTCTTCTATTTCTCTTCTTGTTTATTACCAATTTTTCCTATCATCCATTACGAAGCCCATACTATCAGAAAGAAAATGCGAAAATAAGCCCGGCGGTCATGTTTACAAAAACCTGAACTGCCCTGGGCTGATTAACTGAGAATACCTCAAAAACCAGTTAAATTACTGCCGAATAACTTATCGCACGTTCAAACGTGTTTTGACAGAGACAAGATATTCCGCAAAACGACCAGAATATCCCCCACGGACCAATTGATTAGACGATGAAAACTGCGGCTCCCATGACAATCCCTCGTTGACATTTACGCACAAAGTCGATAATAGACTGATTATTGTCATGCTACGCAAAAACTTGCAGATAAAAAGGAAGAATTACAAGAGGTATAAAACACATCTTGAGAATGGGAAACGGACAACTCGCGACACGACAATTCGCGACATGATATTTTTGCGACAATTCGCGACACGACAATTAGCGACAGTACCTATGTCGCGAATTGTCGCATTGATTTAACATGATGTCGCGAATTGTCGTGTCGCGAAATGTCGCAAAAATAGCATGTCGCGAATTGTCGTGTCGCGAGTTGTCATGTTATCTTTAGAATTCGCACCAAACATTAAAGTAATCCACTCATATTACTCAGAGTCCCAAAGCACTCCCTTAGAGATTTACTTACTCCAACTGTGAAAATCCCATTTCAATTCCAAATAAAAGTCGCCCAGCTCTGACAGCATCCGAAGAAGATGGGGCTTCCGACTGGCCATACTGTCGCGGGATTGGCTTTTCAATTTTCGCAAAACGGACGAGGCTGAAAAAAAAGCGATCAGATGACTTTCGCACACAACTACGTTGCAAGCATAATAATAGAATACGATTTTCAATAGACTGTGTTGCAAATGTAGCGTGGGGAGGGAAGCGGAGAAAGGCATCGAGTGAATACTTATGAAAGCGAGGATCTACCAACTCGCTAGCAAAACAGAAAATCACTCTCCTTGACTACAACAGCTCAAATCTTAAGTAATAAACGTACTTATAATGCGATCGCCGTAGCTGACTGCTTCCATTAAGCAATTCCATCCCTGCATATTTTTGGCCTTGACTGGAGCATTGTGTGCGAGTAAGAGAGACGTGGCTTCTGAAATTAAGGATGTTATAGCAATGATATTCAATTAAAATTGGGCATTATTTGAATAAGAACCTCTTCAAATCAAATCAAACGATTTCTTTGAAATAATCTCAGCAAAGTGGTCAGGTCGGTTCGGCGTTCAATCTGATTTAAATAATATCCCATTCGATTTGGCAAGAGCTCAACTTAAAGTGAATATAGTATACAAAACAGCATTAAATAATCTTCCTAATTACCTTTGTGTCCGAGCATTATTGACAAATGTAACGCCGTGTTTCCATGCATATCGGGTTGATACAAATCCGCGCCTGAAAAAAGAATATTTAAAACTCATTTGCGAAATGATGTTGAAAAAGGGGCAGGATTTCGTTAGTAACCTACATGTCTCTGCTACAAGATTAAAAGTAAAACTGCTGTCATCTCGGCTAAATAGAATAGATTCTTTGCATTTTGTACTACAGTTCCCACATCGGCGACAGATTATGAACTCTTATGAGATTAAAGTCGATCGCTGACCGCTTTTGTTTCAGCTCCCGCTAATTTATCTCCAATGAGGATACGTTGTATTAGATGAAAAAGAGGAACAATATGCAGGGGATCCTATCTGTTTTGGAAAGTTACCAATAATATTATATCTTTACCATCGCGAACAAGTCGGGAGATGGACTGCGTGTCGTTGAAAAAGGCCGCCTTATGCAGCGGATATTCCGCCGGCGGTTGTCTGGACATATTTCACAAATTCGTTGCTATTGCACCCGTATTGCAGTGTTGAGCACGTTGAAGAGGTACACACGAAATGCGCGCACGCGTCCCACGCTTGTGGGATGCTTTGGCGGTCTTTATGGCACACGAATGGTGAAATCTAAAGAAGTGAAATTGCGAAATGTTGCGCGCTACGCAATAGCTGAGTGAATATTATTGTTAGAAGCGAAAGTATGACGCGATGGGAAGTGCGCGCGTAACACAAACTAGCAACTTTAGTCAAAATTTCTTCTCGAGGAAGAAGATTTCGAGTCAGGCACCTTAATGGGCAATGATGAGCTCTTTTTTGGTGCGAAAACACCATTTTTTACCAAGAATGATCGTCGTTTCTTGTTTTTTACGTGCATAAATTGATAGAAAGAAGCGCTATCGATTTTCAAAGCAGTTTGCCTTATTCAGCTTTATAATTTCTTCTTCATAATCGAAAAATTTTGACTATAAAGCGAAAGGCGAAAGTATGACGCCATGAGAAGTAAGCGCACGGCACAAACTAGCAACCAGTAATGTCTTAGTAATATTGAGAACGCGGAAGAGCAAACGAGAAAGTAGCAGTATATTTCAACAAAGTCTAAAAAGATATAACTACCGGAGTGCGCTTCACTACAAAAAACCCCTCAGCACATAGTAAAAGCAAATAGAACTAAGGCAAAAAACAGTGACGCGCAAGTGCGCAGGTCTTTGAAGTTTTACTATAGATAACGCACAATTTCTCTGATTTCCTTCTACAAGAAGCTATAAACTTCCTCCACTTAGTATGCGCAGTCACGCCTGCTGCTGCCATAATTGGTTTAATCAATTTTGTAGAGAAAAACAATCATCCCAGCCGGCAGTTGCGACAAATATAGAAAGTCGACTCATCGGCGTTCAGTGACAACAATTGAAAACACTACCTACGCCTAGCTCGTAACAGTAAGTTAGCCTGCGCCCAATCAGCGGACTGCCAGGCTCTAAATGCGTTTGTCCACACATGCCGCCCGAAATTTGATTTACACGCCTGGCTCGGATTGATTCAGAGAGAAGGCATGCGGCACGCGTACGCTTTCCGGCGCGTTTCCGAAGAAATTTCAGCCAGCTTCCCATCAATGCCAACTGTATGGTAAGACGCGGCGGGTAATCGAGCCACGATTGGGCTTAAGCCGACTAGACGGAAGCCGCTACTGCTTGCGCTGTCACGTCCCAGCCGCTTTTGCGCTTCCCGGGCTAATAGCCAACGTGCTTGCGCGTATGGCGTACTTTGTTCTTTTACATTTTGGCCGACAGTAGACGCTCGCAACGCACCGAGTCGTAAATGCGACCTTACTGTAAAACGCTGTATGAAATGCACCATTTCTTCTTTAAAAGGACATTTTCTTCACTAGTTTGTATTGAAAAACGTCTTCTTTGCATTAGAATGTGTTCTTGTTAAAGTGATGATGCTATTGTCGTGTTAATCAACAACGTTTTTATAGAATTTTATTACTATTAACAGTGCTAATCTCTCGATCAATAACATAGCGCATTGACATCGTCGAAAGCATCACCCGTCACACAAAACATGAGCAAAAAGCAGGCTGCAGCAACTGGAATTAAGCAAATGTAATAATAAATGCGATTATCGAAAAAAATCACTACGACAAATTAGAGCAAGCGCCACCCCTCAACAATCGACTATCATCTCTATCAACTAACAATATCAATTCATCAGGAGCAATGCAGCAATAGAACTAGATTATAATCGGCATCAATAATGGCACAACACATTTGCACCGACTAAGGCATCTTTACGGAACAGTAAAATCAACAATAATAGTTAATAAAAATATTAGATTTTTCTAGAAATACTCTTAAACGACTTCTTTTCCTTTGCGCGTATCAGTTCCCGTTTCAGTGACATGTTACGGGTACAATAAGAATGCAGATAATGGCAGCAATTTCACGGCTCTGAATTCTATATGTTTGAATATTTTAAAAAACTCCCAACCGATTTCTTCTCCTTTAAGCGCAACAGTTCTCTTCTCAGCGATACATTACTTATAAAATAAGAACGCATAAAAGAGCAGCAATTTCACTGCTTCCAACTCTATATTTATCCACTATTTCACTGTATCAGCGTGAGTTTAGACGAAGCGGAAGCCACCGTCTCATAATAATCTCTCAGAATGGGAAGTTATTAAACAAAAAGGAAGAGAAGCCAATTGGTGCGCGGGCGGTTAGCCGGAAGAGGAAGCGCAACAGGCGCTCGAATTCTTTCATGCACATCGTTTCTATTGATCGAGCGCCAGCGCGAAGCAAGTGCGGGCAGGAGCATAGACACAGAGGTGGTTCATTCGATTGGCGTATCCCTCGGCGAACGTGTGGAATCGCGTCGAGTGGTCAAGACGCGAATGCCCTCCGAATTCAGGAGCGTCACTATCCAAAATCAACTTGTATCTGTAAACCTGCCGCATTTACGATAGAATTCGTTTATAACGACCAATAAGGAATAGGATCGCTTTGACCAGTATAAGCGAACGTGTTTTTATGGGAAGATACACTTTGGAACCGACAATCTTGATCAGTGTAGGCGAAATAACGGTGCAGTTTCTACTGTATAGTCAAAATTTCGTAATCAGTAGCAGAGAGCCGCAGGGGATACTTTAACACGCCTAACATCGAAAACTAAACAGAGCACGTTTGCTGAAGCGTTCACGCTACTAACCTTTAGCGCAACGGGACTAACATTTCATTGCCTTGTTACTGATTAAGAAATAACGACGATAAATACGAAAAAAATGAGTCTCCTTTGTTTTGAAAATAAAATTTTACTCACGTTCCGCCCACTTGAACTCCAATCTTGTAGTTGGCAAAGCTCGCAGTCGGGTGGAAGTTGAAGACGAACAGGACACCAGCGCGTTCAAACGCAACCACCTTGTCAACGTCGTGTTTCCATGAGACGTAGGCCTAGAAAATATCATTGCCTCATTTTTCTCATTTTCTTACACTGCCATCATTCAGGGTTTCGGAGCTTCCCAAATATACAATTTCCACGCAACATAGGACACTTTTCAAATTAGAAAGGTCACTTTGTTGAATTCATTTTAAAGCCAAAATTGATATTTCATTACAAATGCGCCTGATCTAACGTCAAAAAAGTTCAGTTTGGTTTTAAAATGCTCTAAGCCAAAATTTAAAGCTGAAATAGTAAACAAGCCAAGCAAAGATTATAACGAAAATCTGTACAGGGTCACTGCTGAGCCAGTGGTACTTCTCCTCGGCGAGATTCATGGCGCGGTCCCAGTTGTTGAGGAACTTGTAGCGCAGATTCTCATCATCAGCAAGGTTCCACTGTCGGCGGCAGTAATGGAACGATTCGTTGTTGCCAACGCGCGGAAAGTCCAACCATTCCGGATGGCCGAATTCGTTGCCTGAATAACGACGACTATACTGAGAAAGCGCCAAATTTAAAAAAGCTTTGCTCAGCGATTTCACTGTATTCTCTTAAACTTTATTGTGTATTCTCGCTTTTACAGCAACATAAACACAATTTAGCAGTTTGGGTAAGGTCGGTTTGAGTTGTGTGAGAGTCTGTCCAAAGCTTCAAGTGCTTTCGCATAATTCAATTACCGCACTTTCTAACAAATACGACTGAACAAGAAAACGTGAATGTCTACGCGAGAGCGCCGCGTGAAGTAAGAGAAAGTGTCAACTGACCAATGAAGTTGAGCCAGGCCTCTCCACCGAGCGCGTGCGTGACCAATCGGATCAGCTTGTGCATTGCCAGGCCGCGATCGATTATCGGCGTCATTGGCGACGAGGTCGCCATGAAGTCGTACATTTCTGCAATAAACGTCCATTATCGCTCGCAACGTAGATACAGAAAAGAGAAAGAAGTGCTAAGCAGACTTTTCACAGCTCCCGTGAGAAATGTAAATCCAAGCAGCTAAATATATTCCCATATTTGCATCGCATAAATAGCAATAAATAGTTAGTAATTATTGAATATGGATATGAAAAGAAAGCGCGGTCTAGTGGAAACGTACCCTTGTCCATGAGCCAGAAGGCGATCGTCTTGTCGCCGACGAGGGCCTGATCATGCGACTCGGCATAGGCAACGTGCTTCTCGCCATAACTGAAAACATACATTTTTCTAACTTCTCTTCGAGAGTGAATAGTAGTCATTTTTCGGTCTGTGACAAGAAATCTTGCCAGACACCATAATCGGCATATATGAGCTAGCTCTTCAGTGCGTCTACACCGTTTACAGCAATAATGATCATCGTTTCTTGTTTTTTACGCGCTTACATTGATAGAAAGAAGAGCTACTAACTTTCAAAGTAATTTACCTCATTTAATTTTAGACTTATATTTATTGATCGAAAAATTTAGCTATATTATGCACCAAAACGAGCATACCGTCGATTTTCGAGCGTGCGAACGATGTCGCCGACGTTCCATTCTTCGTCACGCGTGTGCTTCAGGATCTTAATCCACATGTCCGGCAGCGCCATCGCAAGACGATAGTCGAAGCCCTGACCGCCCTCGTCGATTGGACGGCACAATCCCGGCATGCCGCTCACTTCCTGAAAGTAGAGTAGAATCCTCGTAAGTTTCAGTAGATTAAGATAACACACCACTTTCACTTTAATAAGGACGCTTTTCAATTCAAGAGGATGCTTCTATAGCCCAATGGCTATGAAAAATGTCCTTTCTGATTTGGAAAGTCTATGAAATTTTAGTCTATGAAGCAAAAAATTAATAATAAACATAATGAAACCTTTAACTTCAAATTGCATCTTAACACGATGACCAAATTAGTCGATGTCTTTATTAGCTAATCACACTGTCGTAGGTATAAGTATGTTTAACAATTCACAACTGACCTCAGCAATGGTGGTAACTTCGGGATAGAACTTGTGGAGCATGTAGTTAGCGAGCATGAGGTAGACGACAGACTCGGTGTCCGTGTTCAGTCCGAAGTAGTCGTCGTAACTGCCGAAGCTGTCGTCTGCAAAAGTGACAGTGCAGTAAAGATACGTCACGCTCACATCCACGCGAGTTAACTTTAATCCAGAAATTGAAGCCAGATAATTTGGATGCCGTATACTCGAATATTATCTGCTGAGAAAGGTAACTTTGGCGATAAATACCAAAATCGCGAGGGCAGTTGCTATGGAAAACCACTACAAGTGCTGGGAGATGTTAGAAGAGCGCGAATTCGCTGCTAACCCATTTCGTGATGAGACAAAACTTGTTCTTTAATTAGCCCATTAATTGGCCAGTTAGCTCAAAGAAAAATCTTGAATATAATTTTGAGTCACAGACTACACTTTGACAAAGGCAATGTCAAAAAGCTTGGTGGCTGAGGCTAACGCAGCTGCGGAAATATGTAGCAATGTGACATAACTTTAGACAAGTCAGTGATCGTCAAAATATTTTTAGTTAATGCCTTCAAATAGTAATCTCCTGCATAGCGTCGCCGATTACTTACTCATGCCGTGCGAATGAAAGAGCATGGAGGTAGTGCCGTCAAAGCGGAAACCGTCGAAGCCGTACTCCTCCACCCACCAACGCAGATTCGACAGCAGGAATCGTAGTACCTCAATTCTGAAAGAGTAAGTTGAAATAAACCTTATCTTATAGTCAAAATTTCTTCGCGAGGAAGAAATCGAGTCAGGCACCTTAGTGGGCAAAGATTAGCCCGCTTTTCGGTGCGAAAACACCGTTTTTTACCTAGAATGATAATCATTCCTTGGTTTTTACGTGCATAAATTGATAGAAAGAAGCGCTATTGACTTTCGAAGCAGTTTGCATTAGTCAATTTTATGATTTCTTCTTTCTAATCGAAAAATTTTGACTATAGCTCCTTAATTTTTTAAGGACGTTAAAAGACGTGCATAACAGCACATAATTACTCATTTATTCACTACTAAATCGACAATGAAAAGCACCAACTCTGTGTAGTTGAAGAGACGAGAATCCCAGAGAGTATGGAAACCGCGTGGGTTGTCATGGAAGTAGCAGCCATTGGTGCCGTCCCACTGGTTGAGGCCGTCAGCAACGTTTTTGGAGGCGTGCGAGTGGACGACGTCGAGCAGGATGTAGATGCCCATGCTGTGCGCCTTGTCAACGAGGTACTTCAGATCGTCTGGGGTACCGCAACGGCTGCAAGTTACCGTCATTTAATTCACTACACACTTGATAAACCTTATTTTACACATATATCATTTCCACTTTAAAAAGGATATTTTCCATTCAATGAGGACGTCTTTCAAGTCGAATCAACATGAAAAATGATATTTTTCATTTGAGAACGTTCATTTTGGATCGAGAGTGTGGCCTTATTAAAGTGAACAAAGGTATTAACAACATAGTGATTGAGCCTATCAATTTCCAACAAACTTAATGACTCAATTTATCATAACTACTTAAAAACGTTAAACAGAAAAAGCGAATTTTCTATTTTACCTCGACGTGGCGTAGAAGCTCGTCACTTGATAGCCGAAGGACGCGTAGTAGACGTGCTCCATCACTGCCATCAGCTGAATTGCATTGTAGCCTGCAAAAAATCTTTCATCAGTCATTAAACCTCCAATACGCTAATTTATTGTTGACAGGAGAATATACCTTTCCCGCTCTAAATCTGAGATTTTTCGGATATAATGCAAAGAAAACTGCTAGATTTGATTAGAAAAAGTAGTCAATTTGATTTGAAAAGTGTCCCATTAAAGGTTGAAATGGTATAAAGTAGACCAATTCCAAAGGTAACAGAGTGCATGTGATGCAGCTAAAATTATATCTAAACAAAACCTTGATGCTTGATTCGCGGCAGGACGTCGTCGGCAAACTCGCGATAGGAGTTAATCTTCCCCTCCGCGCTCGAAATGCCAACGTGCGCTTCGTAGATGCGCATCGACTGTGGCCGCTTCGGTCGAGCCTCCTTCAGCTGGTACTTCTGCGGTGGGTTGTAAAACTCCTAAAAATATTATGTAGTTTATGACTTACACTAAGTAAAGGCAGAATCGAACGTGTGACCAATTTTTTCTCCCTTGTAACAAGTTAAAAGAACTAGGGCAACCCTTCAAGCATTTTGAAACTCTTCACTTAACGATTTCTTTCTGACTGAATATGGCGCAGGAAATAGAATACTTAACGTCTAATCCTGTCCAGTATTTCAGCTTCTGTGTTCTTCTTCTGATCTCATTATTCTTTTAAAAAAGGCGTCTCAGAAAGAGGAGCAGAAATAATCGACGTCCAATCAAACATATGCGGAATTTACGAATGTATTCTGCGCACCAATTTTAATAAGATAACCTCGAATTCAAATGCAACTCTATTAATGTCCCCCTAAAGATTTCAGTTCTTGCTTCACCTGCTAGCAAGAAATAACAAAAGAAGGGCCGAACGCACCTGACGATAGATGAAATTTTCTTCAGGACGAGTGACGTAGTGAGCCCAGGGCGAGATTTTGTCGTGAACGGCGCCGTCTTTCAGCACGCACACCTGAAAGCAACCGAAATGATGCTCTGGTTCATTCAACGAGAATAACTCATTCCACCTTGACGATGCTGCCGTGTGGAATAGCGCACGAGCCGTCCTTGTTCGGCGGAATGTTGATCTCCCATTTGCCGTATTCGAGCTTCTTGTACGGATTCGCTTTCCGATCCCACTTGTCTGAATGATCACAATATTAAATAATCGTAAATTTAACATGATATTAAATGTATTGAAAAATAAAAAAATAAAAAGCACATTAGTTCTCTTTTATCTCGGTTCTGCTGTGTTAAATAATCAACTTTCTAATCGTTCAACGCGGATTCCAATGAGACGAGTCGAAGATTGCTAAACAGTAATCAAAGTTGGCAAGTAAAGCGGGTTTCATATAGCGTTCCGTAGCAGTCGTAAACAGTGCAATGCTAGAAAATAACGCAAAGTACGATTTTAGCTAAAGTATACAATGTTAAACCTACGCAATCATTAGCAGCCTTTGCACGTTAGATAATAACTGAAAAAGAAATGAATTTAATTGTAGAGTATAAAACTGACTGAAGTCGCCGATGAGTAGCAGGCCGTCAGCGCCGGGCGCCCATTCGAGGCCGCGCACGCTATTGTCCTTCTGCACTATCAGACCATACTTCTCGTAAGCCTTCGTGAATTCGTCCATTCCTCCACATTGTTCCTCGATCCTCTTGAGATAGTCCATGAACACGTTGTAACGTCGGCATATCTCTCCCTTGTATGGATTCAGATAACCATCCCTATCCAAAAGACGTTGCAGGTGGGGCGGTTGCTTTTCGGCAGACATTGTTGCTGAGATTTTGCTAAAGAGGGAGATGGTTAATGAAAACTTAACTTTTCCTTCGTCAGTTCAGCAAGTCTATTTTGCAAGACAACTGAGCAGACACTAAGGAAAATCTAGCGCGCGCTGTTTATGTTTACGTTTAAGCCCAGTGTTTTTCGCGCGCACGTGTATTTCACGGGAAGATATCGTATAGTGAAATGTTTATCACGCTGGACGGACATGCGCGTAGTGAGACCTGAAATAAAAGAATTCTACGTTCTTGATTGCTGGCGTCTTCGCGACGGATGGACGAAGATAGTGAAATTTTAGTTACTCTAGTCAACATAAGGCCTCACAGTCAGACGGATGGCAAAGGTTAACCTGCGCTCACGATGTGATCTACTCGTAAAAGTGGCCAGTGAAATATACTTTTCATAAGCACCGTCACAATTATTATCAGGGTTCTACTACTGAGCACTGTCATTATTGCACCATGCTTCATCTGGTCACGTAAATTAAGTTCTGCAAAAAAGCACCGTAAATCAGCACTAGAACGGCTACAGTGGCAGCACTTTGTACAAGTTACACAGTGAATTGAGAGAGGCATCGGAACCTGTTAACCGGTTTATGTGCGTAGTAAGACAATTCACTCCTTCATTTGCGTCTGCCTGTTGCGCACGATTCTTGATCTGCACTACGAATTCGTGTATACAGTCCTCAGCTGTTCACTTTCGTTAAATTGGTAAATGATCTTCAAAACTCCTGATGCTATAAAGTATTGAAAATAAAATGAGTGGTCTATTTGGCAAGTTGAAGAGAAAGAAGAAAGCAGACGAGGAAGACGTCACTGTACCGCTGATATTCGTTAACAAAAACGAGCGAAGCGGACCGATAGAGACGTCAGCGGCGATTTCCTCCGATGCAGCGTCGCTCGGTTCGTTCAAGCGGCATACCTATGGGACACTGGCTTTTGGCCCGCCGTCCATCGCGACAAAGACGCTCGCCGGCGACGTCGACAAGACCATATTCACTTCTCAAGGACATGGCATCATCGACTTTGTCCTCGCTTATCAACCGCTCGACATGAACGCTTCACAGACAATGTATCGCGAGGTACGGCTGAGCTTCTTGAATATTCCTATGTTTTGTTGGGCTTATTATATTCAATACACCACTCCTCCTATTTTCAGTCGCCTCGTCTTGTCAGTCCGAAATTAGAGCGGAAAAATGAAAATTCAGTTTAAAAATATGCTTATGTGACGGCCGTTGTTGAGAATATGGCATTTTAACAAAGAACCGCTGTTGCACGGAGGGAGCCGCCTTTTTTATTCAAAGTTGATTGGAATATGAGGTGAGATTCGAGCTTTTGTATTCATACAGCTTTGCCCGAATAAGTGTGATACTTTGAGAGCTGAACAAATGCTCCACACTGGAATTCGTTCAAAGCTCAAAGTAACGAAATGTGAGAAATTTAACATGAGCTGTGGACCTTTTTGCGTTATTGGATTGCAATTATTTTACCCAAAAAGTCAAAAGTATTATTTCAGGTATTCGAATCGAAGCTGCGTGAACATGGCCTTTACTTGGAGCATGAAGACTTGGCGCAAAGCCAAGATGGGAAGACGTGCTTCGTCAAAGTACACGCGCCCTGGGAGACATTAGCTCGTATGGCTGAGATCAATCGTGTCAAGATGCCGATCCAGCAGAGCGACATGGAGGACTCAAACATGAGTCGACTATCAAACTTTTGCTACAAAACTGTCAAATTTCTCTTTTGCGGTCGCCATCCGCTCGACCTCGAACCCTCGTTTAACATTCCCGCTCAGCCACCTTACTTCACGCTGGAATTTCAACGCGCCCGCTTCAGGCACTATCTTATTCAGGATCCGAATACTTTCTTTTCACAAACGCAGAGGATTAATATCGTCTGGGATGTCATTGAGAGAACGACGATTTCTGGAGGGGAAATTGAGACGATGAACGGCGAGCGGCTGCATGGTCATCGCGTCGACGACGCGGTGAGATTTAGTCTTGAAGTGACAACAACTAGAGCCTGTATAAAGTTAAAATGATGCATTAATTTAATTTCAAAGATACGATTTCGTTGAAGATACTATTATCGAATATTTGATACTTAAGCAAATGCTGTCATCTGTATGGATTTTTAACCTTGAACAGACCTTTTCTCTAACTGAACAGATGGAAGCGTAGCCTTAAGCATCGCTGGCTCACTTTTTCCCATTTCTCATATTGAGCAAAGGAATGTAGTAAAACAATAATTTGAGAATCAGAATTCTAGGTCAGCATGAGCTTCCTGCTTCGTAAGGGTGTATACTGCGCCGTCTACCCTCTGCACGACGGCGAACCACAGACTTCAAGCTCCGAAGCGACGCGCGGGCCGAAGAAGCCATGGCCGCTGCGCCCGTGGCTGTACGAGACGTGGGCGCGACCAGGTCGATGGTACAAACGCCAGCCAATCGACCAGATTCGCGCCTACTTTGGCGAAAAGGTCGCCATCTACTTTTCCTGGCTCGGCTTCTACACCGCCATGCTCATACCCTTCAGCATCGTCGGTCTCATCGTCTTTATCTACGGCCTGATCCACTTGCCCGACGACACGCCGCATCGCGAAATCTGTCACACCAATGCCAGCGAATTAATTATTTGCAGAAAATGCGGATCAACTGCTTGTCCGTTCAAGGTACGACTTAAGAAATGACATTATCATCATCGAATTTCTACAATTTATTTTTAATTGCGTGTAATAAATTCGAACATTGTACAGCTATTTCTAATATTTAACTATTTAACTATAAAGTAGAGTTCGAAAAACGCACCTACTTGCCAAGCGGTAATCACAATAGTATTCGCGCAATTAAATATTGACAGTTTCAGCTGTTAAAAGCGGATTGCGCGCATGCTGGAGCGACAGCAATATTCAACAATTTTGGCACTGTCTTCTTTGCATTTTTTGCATCTTTGTGGGCAGTATTCTACCTCGAATTATGGAAGAGAAAGCAGGCGCGGCTGGCGTGCAAGTGGGACACCGCTGATATAAGCCCGTACTACGAGCCACCCAGACCAGAGTACATTAGCAACGTCAGTGTGTTTATGTTAATAATCTCAAACGGTTATAAAATAATACAACATTGCGTTTGTCATTTTAGGCCACGAAAAAACGCCGCCATCCGATAACCCAAGAATGGGAGCCACATGTGCCCGCTCGAAGCAGAGTGCAAAATCTAATGGCGTCGGTTGCATCAATCAGTTTTCTCGTCTGTCTCGCCATTGCCGTCGTCTTTGGTCAGTCTCCAACAGACATGGGGGTCGAATGGGTAGTACTCCCTTCCAAGGGGTTCTCGTTCCTAATAACTTTGAGGGGCTTGAAAGCTTGGGGAAATTTTTCTCTATAACTTACAGTAAACACGAGTACTCTTAAATAAAATAATATAACAACATTTTTAACGAAAGATGGTCAATTAGCGTAGTGAAATTTATTCAGTGGTATGCTCTTTTTCAATCTGACCCGATTCAACCAACAATGCTCAAACCCTTGCTCATATATGCCCTCTCGCCTAAGCTGTGACATAAAGCAAGCATTTTTTTGCAGGTGTAATTATGTACAAAGTGATCATGGTATCTATTTATAACAACTGGGACAATCCTGCAGTACAGGCCGTCGGCAGCGATATGTTTTCCACCATAACTGCCTCCATAATCAACGCAGTATTAATTATGATTCTCGAAAGAATCTATGGGTAAGCATTTCTTTCACGACACTGTTGTACAAATAAATACTACCCACTCAGTTTTAATCCTATTAGAAAACTTCAGGAGAAACTGAGGTCTGAAAATATTTGGTTAGAATGGATGTAATTGAAATGATGAAAGTTTAGAGTCAACGCCATGCTTAAAATTATTTCATTCAAATATTGCTGTGTTATTTCAGTAAAATTGCATGGGTCTTGACGGAAAAGGAGTTTCCCAGGACCGACTCGGCCTTTGAGAATTCGTACACGTACAAAATGTACATTTTTCAATTTGTCAACTACTACGCGACGCTATTCTATTTGGCCTTCTTGCAAGATATTCTCTCCAGTAAGACGTGGTTTAGAATTTTTTTGACGTAAAGTGAAATTTATTTGGTTTTGCTCGCATACCTCATACCTATGATATAGCACTAAAGTAGCAAGATTGCTATGCTAGAATGCTATAAAATTAGCGATATCAGTATTTTTAATGCAAGGATGCAATGTGTTCGCGGCGTTTCGAATCCAACCACTTCTCACTGAACTATAAAATTCCCCATTTTCACTTCACTAAGAACACCTGCCAAATCACAGAAATCAAATTTTAAATCAAATTTTAAAAAAATGTCTTTTCTGATTTGAAAAGCGCCCTCGTTGAAGTGGAAATGGCACCTAAAAAACACCACAATCAATAACTCTGTGCTGCTACAGTATAAACAATACTTCAGCAACGCCCAAACACGACACGTTGCTCACAGATCGATGTCCACCGACGGGTTGCACCTTCTCCGTCACCACGCAGCTGGCAATCATTCTCATCTTGAAACAGGCAAATAATGTTCCATTCTTATTTGATATTATGATGGTCAGAATTTTTTTGTACAGAGGGTCGCAATATCGATGTCTGATCTGGTATTGAAATTTAGTTCCGACTGCGATACTGACGCCAAAACGAACACTGCAACTTATTCTAATTGTAGACTATTAGCAATGCGATGGAGATCGGCGTACCAGTGGCGAGCAACTGGTGGA
Source organism: Plectus sambesii (assembly GCA_002796945.1). Classification (NCBI taxonomy): domain Eukaryota; kingdom Metazoa; phylum Nematoda; class Chromadorea; order Plectida; family Plectidae; genus Plectus; species Plectus sambesii. The sequence goes on from NIUQ01000085.1 coordinate 23,010, forward strand.
AACGAAGGAAAAATATCCACGAGTCCGTCATCAATCCTTACACTCGCTATGAGAAAGATTTTGACCTGATGCCGCACAACGGCTTGCCTCTCTTCAGCGAGTACTTTGAGATGGTCATGCAGTTTGGATACGTCACCATGTTCGTCGCCGCCTTCCCTCTCGCCCCCCTCTTTGCCCTCTTCAACAATATCGTCGAACTTCGCATTGACGCACTCAAATTCGTCAAAGAGACCCGCCGAGTTCTACCAGAAAGAGCTGCAAACATTGGTAAGATTGGAAAATATCTTCTAAATTAGACCGAAAGATAATTGCTTTATTTCCCATGCGCGCTAGCAATGTTTACATTCCTATATTGATTAATTGCACTTGCCGCTCATGAATCAACTTGAAGAATCTGAAACGCGTCCACGGACGCCAAAAAAGCTTGCCACTCAGTTAGCTCAATGCTGTGAACGAGTATTAGAAGCTAAATTAACGATCATAGGGTAAAGTTCAACATGCTTAGACTGTTTCTCCTTCTTCATTCGAGTCTAAATTATAATGACCAGTAAGATTTCTTCAACAAAGTAAGCTGTTTGAAGGCGGGCAAAAAGCAGCTTTATCCTGAGCACCTCAAGGATTAGTGTGCATAATTTCAGGCAACTGGCTGGACATCCTCAAGTTTGTCACGTACTTGAGCGTTTTAACCAACGCGCTGTTTATTGCATTCACGACGGACCTAATTGATCGATTTACCTACATGTCCTTCTACAGCAAAGACGGATCGCTCAGTGGGTATATCGAATGGTCGCTGGCTGTATTCGAAACGAGCGACTGGGGCGACCCAAGTAAGTACAGTAGTGCACAGCCTTGATTAAATGGATAGGCCAAGTTTTGCTTACTAATATGTGCTTCCCTTAACATCATGTCGTACAACCAATAATGTGGTAGTGATCATGATAATCGTCTCACCATTAGAAATTTAATATCTGAGGCAACAGTATCACGATTAATTTTTCGATGATATCATATCAGGACTATTTTAATTACCGCTCTTCATCAACTGTATGAAACAGACCACTGATGTATTCACTTCTCATGCTATATAAACTAATCTCTAGGTTTAATGCTTGATGGAAACTCCAAAAAAGTGACAGAATGCCGCTACCACGGCTACTTCACCGACAGCGATCACATGTACTCACACAGCGAGCGATGGTGGCGCGTGATGCTGAGCAAAATGGTGTTTGTGTTGGTCTTTGAGCATCTCGTCTTCTTCATCATGGCTCTGATTCAGTACATAATGCCAGATGTACCGGAAAATGTCACCCTCCACATCGCACGCAATCGCTACGTTAATATGGTCGCCGCTTACAAGGTACTTTGTTTTCTTTGTTCATAATTCTACCGAGCAGCAATATTAATCTACAGTTTTACATGAGTGCAGTAAAACTCGTTTATCGGCAAATGGGCTATCAGGGAATTATCTGAGTTTTGCATTCATACTTACAATCTCTACTTTGCATATCAAAATGGGAGTGATATGCAACAAGATCTTGACTAACCGTGCCTCATAAGCATCCTAACGTAATTTGATTGCTTGTAGACTGATCGCGCCCGAAATGAGGCTGCTCGACGAATGAGCTCAATTTCGTCAGCCAAGCCGCGACCGCTAACTCCGCCCTTACATCCACCTTCAATGCCTTCTGAGAACAGCAACAAAGCGAATGTGAAGAGTGGTGCTACTTTAGCACCAAAATCCATCAAAACTAAATCTTTTCTCACACCTAAACTGGAACCAGAATATAGCATAAGAAGCGAAGGCAGCGATGCGTCATCGTCGTTTGGTCCGTCAGCGTCGCAAATCTCCAGCAAGCCATCTGTTAAAGGAAAAAAGAAAAAGTGATAATAACAGTGCTCGCTGATAATATTTTTAATATTCCTCATGATTTTGTTGTTACACCTGGATTAGAGGCAAGAATTTAGAGCAAAAATGTTGATATATTTTTCTACATTTTTAAATTTAATGTGATCGGCCGCGCACTAAACTCACTCTTCTGCCTCTCACAGCGCACGGTCAAGCTATTTGCTTTTCTTCACGTATGGATTTTAGCACTGGGCGCAAGAGTCGGATTTCGCAAACCGCTAAGCAGAACTCAAAGATCTCTAGGTCAAAAGATGCGGAATCGTGGTGCATCTTCATTTACGAAAAAAATTCGAAGGAAATCAGATCTTTTTCTCACACTTTACAAAATCCCTCAAAATAGTGGACGAAGCCTCGGGATTGGTGATTGGCTGACTGCAAATCTTTGAAATGGCGCGCTACCGTATCATAAGGAATTTGAAATAATAATCACTGCAATACCTTGCCGATCTGTAGGCGGCGCTTTGATTGTTGGCGCGGTCAGTCCATTGATCGAAAGTAAAAGAGGCGGTGACGGAATGTGCGAACAGCGATGGATAGAGCGTGCGAGTGCAAGTGGGCATGTTAGAACCGCCCGCTTTGATTACTGTGAAATGTTGTGCGTACATCGTATTCCATTTGGTGCGAGCGCGCGCTGTCTCATCCGTTTGCGATTGAAAAAGCTGTCTCCAACGATCGCTCGACTATTTGTTATTAATTGGGGACAGAATGGATAGTCCGTACTGTCTTTTCTGCAGTACTTATGCGAGTGATTGCATCTTGTTTATTGCTGTCGTTTGTTCCGTTAATTAGCTGAGTGCGGTAATTTATCGCCTGATAGTTGTTCTGCTGCACGACTACCAGACGACGAACTCCTGAGGAGGAACAAGTTGAGGGACGATTTTTTGTCTGTCTTCGCTTTGCAGCGCGCTTACTACTTTGCTCAGCGTATGGAAATTTTTAGGATTGCGAAGGATATTATTGCGAACGGAATTGCAAATGTTTACACGCAGCAAGCGAAGAAAGATGATGGCCGCAGAAAAGGTTCGACTGGACTATCTGGTAGTTGCCAAGTGCGTTGCTCACATGCGTCAAGGTTTCGTTGACTGCATCCGGCAGGAACAAGTAAGCCGTCAGTTTGCGGCTGCGCTGAAATCTTCCCTCAGCAAAAGACCTGTGTCAATGACAATTGTCGCGAAAATGGATGTCGTCGAATTTGAAATTGAATGTGCTGCTTTGAAAGGTTCGATGCTCCATCACGAAGGCGCCTTGTCATCCAAAGGGATCATCGAATCTCGCGGACACGATCGGGTTCGATTAGAGGCAAGTGAAACTTTTTAAAACTGCTTTTAGTTTTTATTTTATATATTGATTACATATAATGATGTTGTTAAGATAGAGGTGGGATACTGGGAGACAAACAGATAAATGCGGTAGGCCGTGCAGTAGGCAAAAATGCCGTGAAACTTACTGTTTGCGGCTGGAAATGTTGTTATTATATGATCATACATATTACAGTTGTATATGAAAAACGTAATAGACATAATGCTTATACAAGATGAGAGAGTGACATATTGCGTTCTAAGAAGCTATTGAAGTTACCTTAAAGTGAGACATATTATAACTGAAAGTAGGGGTGAATTTTGAAGATCTAAACTGGGGCTTTAGGCATATAGAGAGCTTCGGGAAAGCCAAAAAGCCAGGATTTCCTTTAATTAAGGAGTTCTACTGATCCCCATGTAATTTATGCTCAATTAGTTCTTTACAGCATTAGGCTACTTTGTGGCCTGCTCAATAACGTATTCAGTACCTGGTTTCTAACTCTTCCACTATTTCAGATGGGATTGGGTGTAACGTTGCAACGGCTGATTACTGCATGGAGCAAAATTTTCAATCTTTTCAAGCGGATTAAATCTCTGATTATTCTTGGTGCTTCTATATCAGCACACGAAATTTTGATGAGATTTCCACTAATACCGGAGGATGTCTGTGTTCGTCGACTCGAAATGAAAATAGACTTTCAAGATACAAGCAAGCTGTTGCTGTCTGTGGCATCGCACGTCAAGGAATTGAAACTGGAAGGCAAATTTTCAATCGCTCCTGTTGCTTCAAAGCAGCTCTGGGACACAATTTCAACGTTCCGCCAATTGCGTCATCTGAGTATAACGAGTAAAAGTTACTCTGACTTTGCGGAATATTGCTGTTCGCGAACTGATGCGCTCAGCTGTCTGAAAGTACTCAAGTTGAAAAGCTTCGAGGTAAGAGTGAATAATTAAATTTGGCTGATTTTCATTGCAGTTATTATATATGACACACGTTTTATAAAATAAATATATAATATTATCACCATCAAGGCCACTAATTTTGTTTTACAATATTTGACTCGGAAGAGTGTCACTATCCAGTGAGTGTCCCCTTCAGATGTTGTCAACTGCTATATGTTATAAATAATGCATTATTTTGCAGGCTGGCGGTTCTGGTGAATACCATTTGTTCGATTCAGCGGAGACGATTTTGAGCACTTTTCAAGACAACTCGAACTTGCGGCGGCTCAGCCTGGACGTAGAGGTGGAACTACTATCATCGCCGCTGGTCGCTCCCATCTTGTCTAATCTGCATCATTTGATTATTGAGACAGAACTTGGTAGTTCAAGTAATCCGATTGCTGAAAATCAAAGTTTGATGTCTGACATTCGTTTCATTCTGCAGTCATTGCCTGGTAATGCGGTTCTTTGTATGAAAATGCCGTTAATCCATGTGGAAGATGAAGAAAGCGATGAAATGCTCAATTGTGTGAAAAATTTTCTCGAGCTGTCTAACACCGCAAAAAAGCCGATTAGGCTTATTTTTGGAAACACGTATAGTCCTTTGCTTTATCCGAATGTGTATGAAATGGCTGATTTAATTGAGGAACAAGAATGGTTCAGGCATGAGGCAGAAGACAGGAATCTGTTCGAGATCGAACGTGTCGGTCGTACGTGTGTTGTTAGCGGAAGCAATGGAAAGGTTATCATATCCGTTGTGAACGAATAAATGTACCCGTTAATATTACTTATTGTCCATTGTTTGCCACAATCATTAGTATAAAATTGATTTTTGGTCGATAACTTTCTTATTGCCACGACTTCTGAGCCGAATCAGGTATAGTTAGATAGCTCTTCGAAAGCACTATGAAATCATGTTAGTTTGGGCTGAAAAGGATTGGCTAGGTTCCACTAATGTGTAAGAATGTTGTAACGTTGTTTTTGGAAAGATGCACCAAGTCCCGGTAAATCCCCATTCAATCATGCATATGATGTGAACAATCCTTTATTAGTAACCAAAGACGGCTATATACTTTCGACTAAAATACAATAAGTTATACATTCGCCTAACCATGTATTGAAACACAATTAAATAAGGAATAGCCAACTCGTTCTGTGAATAACTGAGAATACTTCACATTATTGTTACTGAATAATCATAATATTCCGCTCATCATGATTAATACTGAACAAATGTTTCAGAAATTATATCAAGTTCTCATTTTCATACGCAAGTACGTAAAATATTGTATCGCGTTACATGCGATTCCTTTCTAATACGTTGACCTATTCACGTATTACTAAGCTTTCATTAATATGAAGTTCCGTAATTTATAGGAGCCGTTCTGACTATTAGAAACCGATAAACTGGTGTGCTTGGCTCCTTAATTTCGAACAGGATCATATCGAGCCTGTCTGCATCCGCCGCAGTCGTAACAGCGTTGATCGATGTCGTAACAGCAGGACCGCAAAAGGCCTGTACGATAGTATTCCATCGTTGTTCAAAGTATTTTTTTAGCGCTATAATAGGACAACCAAAATTTTTCTGATGTTCGCGGCGCACAACAGCAGCCAAGTCCAGTTCCATTTCAGTAGTCTGGCGATATTCGTTCAACCAAAATTTTGTTGTTACAGTGATGTTACTTTTCCTGCAATATCTTCAGCTTTATAAAATCTTTGAGCTGGAATTCATCCTGATAGCAAGATGTAGACTTAGCTTATTAATATTTTTTTATCCTCGCAGGAGCTTCCATTCAGATTATTTCTTCAGAAGAGCGTTAATATGGGTTCAATTATGCGACTTATTTGACAAACATGTGGTTAATTATGCTTCGGTTTCAGTGCATGTAGTAAGAACCGATGATGTTAATTTACCCGAATGTAAGGACGGTTTTTTGCCTAAGAAAGAGAAAGTATTAATGTTAAAATTCTGTTTCAAAATAGAACTATGAAAATCCGACCACTATCCATGAATTCATGGAGCTTTTGAAAATACATGCGCTTTCACTGAAAAATGACACCATACTTTCAAAGGTTTATGAAGTCATGGATGCTTGTCGGATTTTTACAGTTCTTTATTTAACCAAAACTTTAAAGCTTTCTCTTGCTAGGGCAAGAACGAACTTGAATCAGTTATAAACTGACTGTGATGTTAGCAGTTACAATGCATAAATTAATCGTGGGTTACCCTGTATTTTATAGTAAACTCACACCCTTATCTCTTACCCTTTTGGTTGGTCGGCCTTCTCATTCCAGTCCTTGCACTTGACACACAACGAACCATCAGTTTTTCTTTGGCCACTCCCGATCGGGCTAGTTCTTAACACCATCAAAGAGTAGTTCCTCTGAGATTCGTTTCCCTCGTAGATAGAAAAATGTGCCTTATCAATATCAGTATAGAAAGTGTTTCCATTTCCGAAGATTTGAAAATAGAATCCTGATGTTCCGAGAATACAAATAAACTGCCAGTTAGCGTTCCAACGCTCCTCAAAACGACTTCTCAGGCGGTCCAAGGGGCATGCACCATACTTCTTCCATTCTTCTTCAACCATTAGCTCCATCTCAGTTTTTTTGGCTTTAAGATAAAGTGCATAATCACCCCAATAATAATTATTAACGGTCAACTCTCTGCTTTCATATATATTTCGCCTGCAAATAAATTATAAATATGAAGTGCTGCATTAGCATTTTCAGAAAAGTACTCATTTGACACCATTGGTCGCTTTTAAGGGGTGTCACTAAGCCCAATTCGACACATTTTAACAGTTTGCATCAAACTATAAAATCGAAGGACCCATGCCATTTTTCCAGTTCATGCTGAATTTTCAAATCTCTTTCGTTAAACAGCGAGGTCGGTGTCTCCTATAGGAGGAACACAAGAGCTTTCTCGTTCAATATCCTGCATAGTAAATCGGAAGCGCTCAAAGAGCCACATAAATTGTACGATAATTTGGAGCACATTTTCTACTGCCGTTTGGGTACCGCAGCTAACTTCTGGCAGAAACTTCGCCCACTTCAAGCTCCGCCCAGTGGATGTCTCTGCCCCAAGTTTCACTCATGAGTGTAAACACTGTGGGTTATGTTTTTTTGGAACATCCTGTGTTTTGTGAATGCCAATTTAAAATAACTCACAGTTCTGTTCTGCTGGAAGAGTTGATTCCAGGCTCACAATCAGGCTTCCACTTATAAATGATTCGGGAGCATTTTTCAGCTGTATCTTCTGTCGCTTGACATACAGAGTGAAAAATTAAAAGTACCATACAATATTCAATCAAGCGCAGCATGGTATACTTTTTCTTTGAGCAGCACAAAGTTCGCAGCAGTTTGTGGAGGTGGACTACCCAGCTTCTTAATTGCAGACTGCGCGAAAAGACTGGAGAAGGTAATATAAATAAGGTGCACCCTTCGCACATTCACCCCGACCGTGGCACTGACCTCACTAGGGTCATCGACCGTTCGGTAAGAGTTCAGGGGGATTCCAACTGGTCAGTCGAGATTAGATCGAGTTTATGGTCACTGCGTATCAATCACTTTAGTGTAAGAAGTGCTCCACTTGGTTGTGGTGGGGTAAATAAAGGTGCTGGATAGGCCAAATAATTTCCAGTTGTTAAATTTGAATAATTTAGCGTCGTCTAACAGATTTTGGTGTATTTTGTTTGGTATTTTACAATTTATACACTCGTCGATTTATTTGGTAAAAAATCATTCACTAACAATTTAGATCGCCATCTGGAGCAAAAACATTTCCAAATTTGTTTTTTGGGGACTGCTTCTAATCTTGAACGGCGTAAAAGCAAAATGTTAAAAAAACGACCACGTAAAATTAAGGTAATACCTTACTAAATTTTGAGTCATTCATTTTCTGCCAAAAAAACGTCCAAGTGCGAAGATTGTAAAAGCTCATCAGTCTTCGAACTTTGATGAATGAAGGAGCCGGCGCTTCAGAAATACGGAATCGTTAAGGTGAACAAGGTTGAATCTATAGCTCACTCTGGCTGGCTTACCAGGGTCCCAACACGAAATTCTGAGGATTTATGTGGCCAAACCTGACCCACAAATAGCTCATCACTAGATGCATATCCACCTTAATCACCTTGCCAGTCCCTATAGAACATGCTCAACGTCATCATTGAGAATAAAGAAGGATCGCTTGCATGCGTGGGACCAACTCGCTGATCATGCGGCAGGTCTTCTCAGCCATTGCCCTCATCAAGGATCAATCATTCGTTTGGCGTATGTTGTCTACGTTTTGTGCTGTTTTTTGCGTTTTTATGGTATTTGTATTTATGACACCGGGTTTGTCCTTTCCATAGCTTAATTAGTAGACCCAAAAGCATTTTATGCGAACACTATAAACTGCATTGAGAAAGTGACTTTTTGAACGCTCTGCAATCCAAGCCGTAGCCTTAAGCTGCAATTTACTTGGTTTATCATATTTTACAATGCGAGCCAGCCTGTTTACTCAGGTGCGATGAAATGAGTCAGAGTCGGCCGTATGAAATTTAGTGTTCATATTTACTGAGCTTCTCCGCTGCTGTAAGTTTATTGCTATCATTGGGCCAGTCATGTTCCTAAATTTTGCCTCCATTAAAACGTTAGCGCAAGAGCGAATGTGTTTTAATAATGGTGAAAGTTGAATTTTCCAACTTGAGCCGTAATCCCACTTTTGTATCGCTGATCTGCGCTGTGTTGCTGGCCTGTGCTAGGCACCTCCAGTCAGATCATTAACTTACTGTCTGCAGATAGAAATACGAAGGAACGATGAAAATGCGTGAGCACTAGAACTCTCCAAATAATATGCGTCCGACTGCAAATGAATTCATTAAGAAGTTGTCTATCAAAATTATAAGAGACGTGAAATGTATACTATATTTCGGTTAGGTAGTCGGCCGTTTGTTTATACCGTAAAACCCGGATATAAGAGAAACGTTGTTATTTTAGAACAGTTGTGCATACCCCTGTATTATCTTATATCCTAATTTTACTGTTTATTGCAGAAACTTTTGCTAAATAAGTTCTTTGCTGTTGCTAAAAATAAATCAAAGTTCGTTCTTAGTATAATATGAAAGTTTTGAAGATCCGCATCCATGTACGAGACAATTTATTTCGTCCCTTTCCATACACGAGACGAAAAATTACTTTATGTCGTGAATCATTGTTACGAGTTGTTTCGATCGCGTATAAAAGCGAATACGCTTCAGGTGGCTCTGACGACAAGAATAAAATCCAAATTTACGGCAATGACTGCAAGACTTTTGTGGTTTGTTGCCTTGATTGGTACAATAACGACTTATTCTATGGCATTTCAATGCTATCAAGGCGACAACGAAGCGACGACGGAAGTCACATGTAGCTTGGGTTGGTGCCTTAACGGAACTCTACCAAGGTAAAGCAAATAAATATTTTTGTGAGCCAAACCATATCACTAATAACTATTTGATATCTGAGTCTTGTGTTTTTTAAGTGGTGACGTCAAATACATCTGTGACTCTAGCGGCGCTTGTCCGATTTTCGGGAAAGGATGCCACGATAATGGGGCAGTCGAACTGGGAGGGTTTAAGGCGCTCTGCTGCTGCAACTCGGACTTGTGCAACAAAGGTATACTTCATACTCAGCCTATTTTACTGATGTAATTTCGTCTACCATCTGAATGAGCTTAGGCATGTGTGTCTAAAGTTACAATTGCTCTTTTAGGAAAGGCCTCTGTACCTTTGAGTTGCTTTCAGTGCCTTTTATTGCTTGTATTATTCTAAAAATATAAGATAGAATTTATCATAGAACCAAGCTTGTGTTGACAACCAACTCTTAAGTCGTCTTAAGGAAACGATTATATTAGATAGCAGCTTAACTGATTTCGGAATGGCTGTAATATACAAACCTGATGTTGTTGTTGTTAGGGAAAAAAATTGATGTGAAACTAAACCACATGGTGTGATTCGCATACCCGAGATATCAGTTAAATGAGCACAGGTCAAATTGTTTTTTAAGATATAAAAAAGTCTTTTGTCAAGAATTCTTAATCGGAGTAAGGGAGGAGCGCGGCCTCCCATAATTATCAATCAATGTGTTCTTATATGGCGATCAATTTCATGAGTCGTGGCTGGTGGTAACTGTCTCCACTGCATCTGCCTCCATGAGTCTGGATGCAAACCGAGCGGTTGCCGTATGAACAACGGCACGCTGTCTTGCGGCTACTACCAAATAAACAAGGCTTACTATGAGGACTGCGGGCAACCTGGCGGTAAAGGAGAGGAAGCTTGGAAGGGGTGCTCTGACGACTACAACTGCGCCACTACCTGCGTTCAGGCATGAGTTTCATTAAAATCAAAATACGTGCCTTGGCACGATTATTAATAAATAAAACCCATCACCGCGTGGAGTCAAAAGCTGCCCTGAACCAGCATTCATACTGCACTGCCTCAGAAAACTGCCATACACAATGCACCCGTCAACCAGCAAGCGGTCCTACCGACCAAATTTCGATTTCGCGCGATAAACTGGTTGCTCGCACGAAGTTTTTTTCGCCAAATCCCGCAGTTATGCGGCAAAATTACTCAAATATCCAAAAATGATCGGTGTATTGCTATCATCGGGCGCTCTCGCAGGTTGCATTTATGAAATTTTCACTGCCATATGATCGTCCTACAGAGTACTACCTCATATAATCATTTGATTACAAATTGCAGAAATACGTCAGCAAATACGCTTATAAATGCCAGGGGGTAGGCCTATGCGAGCAGATGGCCCGCATCCACAGCGGTGGGCCCAATGGCTGCAACGACGGAGGCACTATCGCGTACTGGAACGCTATCCGCAGCTGTTTTAGCTGCTCCTAAACGCCAATCAACTTCTTTGACCCATCGCAAAAACAATGGAATACTTCAGCACAGTTAAAATTACTCTGTGAATTTTGTAGCATATTTTTTGTATTAGTATGTATACTCAAACTGCTTTTAGAGTCGTTTGAAGGGTTTTTTTAAAGAATAAAATGCCGACATGGGTGTAAGTACAACAGTTTGATTTATTGGATATCAAATGCGTATTCCCTCGCGGGTCGAATATGAAAAGCACGATTACACTATGAAACACGATTATGGAAAACTCTGATTTAATGATGTGCCGCCGCCGCTTCACCTCTATTCAGTGCATATATAAAATCGTCGACAAGCCTGATTCTCTACTCTCTTCAGTCTTTTTAAGCTTCTTGCGTTTTGCCGAAGAAACGACAGACGTAGAGTTATTTATATAGGAAGATCAATCAAAACCGATCGACAAATTATGAAATCACCATTCAAATACACTATACATCACAGCTCGGGGGTTGCCGCCGAACGAATCAGAACGCGCGGTACACGCTGCACAAGCATAAATTACACTACCATATCCGAGAGCGAAAAAACAACAACAACGGTGTTCCGTGCGAAACGACTTTTCTTTATCAAATGGCAGTAATAAACTTCATTTTTAACGCGCACGACACTCATTACTTGCATAAAAGGTTCGACAACGCAAAAAGGAAGAAAAATGAGCGCGCAAGAGAAAAAATGTATCAAATCATCAACAACTCGGAGGGAGCAATAGAAGACAAAAAATTTGAAGCGAAAACGAGATAAAGACGAGATAATTTATATCGGTGTCTACTGAGCAGGGTAGGGAAGAGAGAGATAGGGGACTTAGAGCTCGTCCTTGTCATCGCTGCCGTGTCCCTCCTCCTCTTCGCCGCCGGCGCCCTCGTACAATTTGCTGACGATGGGCTGGACGATGCCTTCGAGGTCCTTCTTCTGCTGCTGGAGATTTTCGAGGGAGGCCTCCTTGTGGTCTTCGAGCCAGCTGATGGCATCGTCAACGGCCGACTTGGTGGTTCTCTTTTCGTAGGCGCTCAGCTTGCCTCTCAGCTTCTCCTTGTCGCCGATCTGCTTCTTCAGCGAGTACGCATATGACTCGAGCTCGTCGCGCGCCTCCACTCGCTCCTTGATCTGAAATGGGAGTTATTTCTCTGTCGACAGAAAATCAAATTTACAAGGTGGGGAAGTGAACGAAATTAGATGAACGTCATCGATATGCATAACCCCTTTTTGATATGGGAGCCTTTGGTAAACATTAACCAAATCGAGATTTAATTTACAGAATAATTCAGCAATGCAGACGACTAACTTTAAGCGCGTCAAACAGAAAACGATCAGTCTCAAACTTTTCAGGGCGGGGGCATTAAAATGCAAACAAAAGCCGCACGAACCTTCTTGTCCTTATCGGCGAACTTCTCGGCGTCACTGATCATTCGCTCGATGTCTTTGGCTGTCAATCGGTTATGGTTGTTGGTGATGGTGATATTGTTGTTCATGTTGCCGGTGCCCCTGTCTTCGGCAGTGACGTGGAGGATACCTGAAGGCGCACCAAATTAGTTTTCAAGTTAGAATAACATACTTTAAGAAATAATGGCGCACGCAAAAATAGTGACACAGACAGAAATAATGGCACATGTGCCACCATGTTTCGTGCGTTCAACTGTAGTAGGACGATCTCAGAGACAATAGTGATGTTAGTGAATAGGATTCGGTGGTCTCTTTACAGCCATGTTTAGGAGTATTTTTTTAACACAACGCTGTTTCGTTCATAAAAATACCGTTTTCCGTTTCTTAATGCTGATGACATGTGTTAGGCAATTGCAACTATTTCTTAAAATACGGTAATTACACTCAAAATACAAGGATTACGCTCAATACACAGTAAAGCAAAAGTTGTTAAATGAATGCAAACTGAATTTGATACTACAAGGTGATAGAAAAATCCATTGACAAATGTAAATTTATTTTCTGTGCGAACAAATCAAACAGCCTTAATATAACTTCAGAGTACCAAAAACAAAGCCATTTGTGAAAAATGGCAGTATGCTGTTACAGTCATTTTTCCTATTTTATCGCTACAGCGAAAGGACCCTCATTTACATTTTAATCATCTTCTCTGTATTGATTGGAATATCTAACAGGAAAAATGTCTCCAAAAGGCTGCCAAATTACTCAAGCACGTCCAGATATAGCAATGTGGAAAAATGCTCAGAAAAGGCTGCGAACCGGAAGCCTTGTGGACTATCACGGCTTTTTGTCCGCATTTGCAAATGAGGCGACCATTTCAAATAATATTTTGCGGCCATAATAATATTTAATATATGTAATAATGCGGCCATAATACATATAATAATAATATTTCAAATAGTATTTTGATTTGATTTGCTTTTGTTCGCACAAAAAATAAATTTATATTTGTCAACGAGCTTTTCTGTTGCCCTTTAGAAAAAGGCGAATAGAAATGAGCGTACCACAGGCGTCAATCTCAAAGGACACTTTGATCTGGGGAACACCTTTAGCAGCTCGCGGAATGTCAGTCAGGTCGAATTTGCCGACCATGTGGTTGTCCTTAGTCATGGGTCGCTCACCCTCGAACACCTGCAATCAGAATGATATAATCATTGCAAACAGAGGCAGTTTTTAGATCTTAGTGAACCAATATTTTCAAAAATTAAACTACAAACTGGCTCCCATCAATTGCCTTCCTTCCAAATCAGATGGTCTACGATTTGTTAATTAAGAATTGAACCAACCCGAACAGTGACAGTGCGCTGGTTTACGGCGGTGGTGGTGAAGGTCTCCGACTTCCTGGTGGGGATGACGGTGTTGCGGGAGATGAGCTTAGTCATGACGCCGCCAACTGTTTCGACAACCAGGGTCATGGGGTTGACGTCCAAGAGCACCAATTTGCCAATGTCTGAAAGAGAAAGAATGAAAATGCCAGCAAGTGCCTTCTTATTATCAGCATTAACATCAAGATCGCTCAGACACCCCGCTCTCTTTGCGATTTCAAATATTTATCTTTGAATTGTCTCAACCTAATATTTTACGCCAAATTTTCTTATTATGTCAAAGTATAGCACATCACTCAGCTCATGTCTATGAAGCTTCCACCCCCAAATTCCCCCTACATCAATGCCCAACCTTCTTTGCCAGAGATGACGCCGGCCTGGATGGCGGCGCCAAAGGCGACGGCCTCGTCGGGGTTGATACCGCGCGACGGCTCCTTGCCGTTGAAGAACTCCTTGATGAGCTGCTGCACCTTGGGGATGCGAGTAGAGCCGCCGACGAGCACGATTTCGTGAACCTCATCCTTCTTCAGCTCGGAGTCCTCCAATACCTTCTGTATGGGCTTCATCGTGGAGTGGAAGAGGTCCTGAAGAGAGCAGTTATGAATTAACGCTACTAGTTTCGATTGCAGACAACTGAATTTCTTCTATAGTCAACTTTTTGCAACAAGAAATCTTTGACTGCTAGCTGACTCTCATCAAGCTTCCGAAAAATTTGTCCCTTTCGCAATTTCGTATTAAACGTAGTCAATCTCTCGTTCAAACTGATCGCAAAAATGACTGAACAGATTGAAAACCGAAACAAAATACCATGTTGAGTTCCTCGAACTTGGCGCGAGTGAGATGTTCAGAGAAGTCATTGCCATAGAATATAGAGTCGATCTCAAGGTGGACTTGGTGCTCTGAGGAGAGCACTCGCTTGGCCCTCTCCACCTCACGACGCAGCTTCTGGACGGCGTGGCGGTCCTTGCGGATATCCTTGCCAGTCTTCTCCTTGTAAATTTTAATGAAATATTCCATTACGCGCTGATCAAAGTCCTCACCACCCAAATGGGTGTCGCCTGAAAATGATCGCAAATTATTTAGTCTTAACGATTAGTTTGCTGCATTAAAAAAGGTCCAAAGGGATTCTCTTAAGTTATCGTAAAACATCGTAAATTACGGGTTTTTCAGTTTCCCAACTTTATTTGTCAGAAAAGAAATTTCGTCAAAAATTTGTCAAATTTTAATACCAATTACGAAAAATGAAAGATTCTTACCATTGGTAGCCAACACTTCGAAGACGCCGTTGTCGATATTGAGCATAGACACATCGCAGCTGCCACCGCCTAGGCTGAAGACAAGAACGTTGCGTTCGCCTGCAATTAAGTTTATTGAATCACATTTTTGGGGCCAAGCAGCTGAACTTCGAAATTGAATAAGCTTCGTTAACTCTATCCACCACAAACCTTAAAGAAAATAGACAATACACCAAACTGAATCGAACGAGCGAACCTTCTTTCTTGTCAAGACCGTAGGCGATGGCGGCAGCGGTGGGCTCGTTGATGATACGGACGACGTTGAGACCAGCGATGGTGCCTGCGTCCTTGGTGGCCTGGCGCTGGACGTCATTGAAGTATGCTGGCACAGTGACAACTGCACGAGACACGGATTCGCCCAGGTAAGCTTCAGCAATCTCCTGCAATCAAAGAGATTAATCGCAGAATATTACTTAAAAATGGAAGAGATATGCAACCCTTTGAAAGTGGTTAATTGTTACTCCCTATAATTTCAGTGGGGTAATTCGTTGACCAACAGGCATATCGAGAGACCTTAAATAAAATGAGCCAACGATAATTTTTAAGAGCAGGATCGCTTTTTAATGAAGGTGGCAAAGCGGACGATTACGAAATTGGAAATGAGGAACATCGCCGAACTGAACTCAAATGATTTCGCTCGCATACCTTCATCTTGCCGAGGACCATGGCAGAAATTTCTTCAGGAGAGAACTGCTCGTAGCTATCTCCGACCTTAACCAGGACACGGGGTTTGTTTCTCTTATCAACAACCTTGAAAGGCCACAGCTTGATGTCATCCTGAACGGTGTCGTCGGAGAAATCGCGACCAATCAGCCGCTTAGCGTCGAAGATGGTGTTCTCGGGGTTGATCGTCAGCTGGCTCTTCGCGGCATCGCCTGCAATTATTCAATTTCATCAGTTAATTAATGACGACAATTGAGAATAGTTCAAAATTCAAGAAATAAAACGATCTCTCCAGCTATCACTCTGTTGTTAAAATACAATTCTGCAGAATTCTTTCGAATCTATTTCAGCAAAATGTATTAGTGATTAAATACAGTCGCTGTGTTAAACATGATATCTCTATGACCACTTGTAGTGTTTTGACTGTCGCTCGTTAAAATCAAACAATGAGGTTCTACTAACCGATCAATCGCTCGCCGGCATCACCAGAGAACGCGACGTAGGACGGCGTGATGCGGCTGCCCTGGTCGTTGGCAATTATCTCCACACGTCCATTCTTGAACACACCGACGCTAAAAAATACACAGAATTTAAGAAGAGTTATTCAGTTGCAAACAGAGAAATATAGAACTTTTAAAACGAAAACGGGTTAGATGAACAAGCGGTCAAGTCATTTGCTAAAATGGCTATTGATGACGTAAACACAATGACTAATGTGCAATGCAAATTTTAGCTTGCAGTTAGTAATTCGGTCCGAAAGGGATGCCGCCAATTGCAGCACTGGGCATTGTGCGAAAATACTGCCACCGCAATAGAAAACATATATCTATGAGGTGATATCTGAGTTGGCATTGGCGACAGTGCCCCACAGCGCACAAATTCCCTTCGAATGATTAAAAATGATGCAAACGCGACGCACGAGCTGTAAGTGGCGCCAAGATCGATGCCGATGATGTAGTTTTCGTTACGTCTCTTTTCTATATACGTTTCGGTGTATTCTTGCGCCCAAGTTCTGACTAGTAGCGTTGTCAGCGCCAATGTAAAAATTAATTTTTTGAACATTGTTGTCGACTGAAAAATTAAAGTCTATTAACAATTCTATCGAAGATAATTTCTTGAAGATGATTTACCTCCAACCGATTTACTTAAATTTGCTCACATACTCGGCTAACTAATTAATCTAATAAAATAATCTGTCTGTTTTAATCACATTATGCAAGCTCTCAACCGAAATTAACTTGGCAAATTTGTCAAATGAAATTCCATTAAAGCCGAAAAAGTATATCTTTATTGTTAAGCGTCATAAGAGAAAACCTTTCAAAGAGTTCACAAAGGATAGTAATTTAATCCAAAGCTAAACAGTCGCCCCAGGGTGGCCCAAAAGAAAATATTTCAAAAATTCCACCATGCGATACTTCAGGTCTTAGGCTGCAATCGACCAATAGAAGTTCGAGCTTGATTATGCCTCCTAACAAAACATATTACAAAATCTCGTTTATTGAGGGTCACCCTGTAGTTGCAACCTCTTTGGCAACGTTACCTCAGCTACAAACCTCTCGATTAGCTAAATTACATGAAATCAACAAAATATGTTATCTTTTATCCGCTACAATAGAATTCGATTTTACCAGTTTCGCGTATACTGGTATTACAGCCGGTCCCTCAGATACCGGTATAAACGAATTTCACTGTATTTATTTAAAAGTAACTAATGGAAAGTAAAGGATATTTGGTAAACCGGACCAAAGACAATCTGTGATGAGGCATTACTTTCGCAATATAGGTGCGCCAACATAACTGTGCAACCGCCTCTACCATATCTACGCCTTAACTATCACTCCAGCGCTTCGCTGATTCAGCTAGAGAGACACATAGACAAAGTGCTGACTACGCTCACTCGAAGAAAAACGCTACGATGCAAGATAATTTTGAAGTGCGAAAAGATCAGCCGTTTCGAAAGAAAGAATGCCGCTAATCAACATACAAATAGGAACTAAAATTCTAACTCAAAATGGAATCGGCGAATCAAAAATAAAAACATCTCATTAAGTATTTGTTTTTGAAGATTCTCAATCAGCAGTATACGCATAAAGTACCGTGGACGTCAACTTAATAAACAAACAGCCACGGATTACCTAAAGAATAGCATTTAGCACAGTACAGTGGTTGATAGGAATAAGTCAAACACAGACGCAAGGAAACAAAGCGTCGCTATTACTGATTCATCGATAACGCTAAACTTTCATGTCGCAGGGTAGTAGAGACATAGGACGACAGCAGTACGCGCGCATTACATGGAATGCTGTGCTTGAGATGCTTCAAGCCTTATCAACGCACTCAATGACACTTCCCCCTGTTAAATTGCGAAATCATTTTACTGCAACCCGGGAACGTGTTGAAAGTCTATAGCAAAGCATTTGATAGAGCAAAGCTCAATGGATGAAAATATAGACCGGAATCATTAGTCAAAACATTCATTAATGATCTTGAAAGGCGCAGTAATATTTTGGTAGTATGAATTTTTTCCTACTCGGTTTGAGCGACCGAATATCACCGTTTTGGTTATACCTTTTGGCACCATAGTTAATAATATCACATTTCTTAAAAAACTCATTTATAAAAATTGCCTGCATCATTCATGGCAGTAGGACGACCACTACTACACCTGCTCCTTGCACACTCGATTCAGCGTGGCTCATTGTCCTGCTATACCTGTAGGACTGATGTGATCTTGTTACCTGTAATATCCTGACACTCTTTTGACGCTGACGAAGCATAGAGGGGCTAGCGACGGATCCTGGGACAGACTAGCGGGGTATATCGTCGTTATCATCGCCATGATGTACACACGCTTCCAGCCAGCCGCCCTGACCGCGGTTTTATCATACATCTTATCGATGACTATCGACTCTGAAGCCGACGCGCGGACGTCGTCGCGCTGGATCTTCCGGTGATGGTCCGTTATCACCGACCGATCGCTACCTGTGCGGTCAAATTTATAAAATTTATCCAAATCACCGCCGTCGATCAGGTGTGGTGAGTAACCGATTGCAGCATCGCTATACACTTTCGGTCAAATGGTAACGCTTAACGATAATCATAGAAAGCTCTGATTCAATGATGTGCAGTCGCTGTTTCACCTTTATTCAGTGCGTAAAAAGAGTGATCTGCGAAAAAGACAGTTGAAACAAGCCAACGAGACACAATATAAAAAACTAACTGTCTTGCTACACCTCACATGAGAAACAATAAAATAAAACTGAATAATAGCTGATATGTACAAGATTTACGCGGCTTTGACGGCCTCGCCCAAGACGGACAGCAATAGTTGGCGATGACCTTCGGTTTGCAGCCAGGTGACAAACTGTTCAATAGAGACGCTGCCGACGAGCGCCTGAATCTTCTGTTCCAGTCGATACTTTTGATCATCGCTCAGCGTTCGCACCACATTTACCATTGACTGATAATCTTCAGCCGTGGCATAGCCCGCCCACGCGCCTGAATATTGTTGGTTAATATACTTTTGAAGTTTTTTTGTCGTTTTGTGACGACAATTGATGGGATATCAATACATGACTTCACCTGCTATATTTTCTATACTTATTCAAATCTATCAAAGTCCAGGGCCGCGCTCATCTTGCTGTTCACACCGAAACAGGACACATGAACAAATTCTTATGCGCTGGGCAAAAAATCAGTAACTTGTGAGATTCGTAAAAAATATATTACGGTGGATCAGTGTAATTTATGCAAATTATTGATTTTTTGGTCCACGCTTAAGACTTTGCTCACATGCCCTGTTTCGGTGTGAGTAACAATACCACCAATATGTACACTCTAGTTAGTACAATCAAAATTGGCTTCTAAGTGTCATTATAAGAAGCCTAAAATCTTGACCATACTGTTGCTCATTAAAATATAACTGTAATCTAGTGAGCAAGACAATATTATGCTTTGCAAGCCGAACAAGGCGTTTCAATTAAAGAATGCAAACGCGACCTTAACTGATGCAAGGTAAGACTACTGCAACCGATCGAATTAGAATATAGATACCATCATGGAACGTACGATGACGGTACGCCTCACTTTCCGAATTGTGTTATAACACGCCATACGCGCAATCAAAACATACTGTAACAAATTAACGCATGCGGGTATGGCGGGTTATTATAACAAGACCCAGACGCGAGGTGCATCTTCTACATTCCTCATGAAAGGGCACAAACCGAAGACAGCGCCGACGAAGGCGCCTGCCGGACCGGCGACGATGCCACCGATAGCGGCTCCGCTGGCGGTGTAGCCCGTCTGCTTGGCAATCCCTATGAAGGTTTTCTTCATCTCGCGCGACTCGGTCAGGATTTCGAACACCTTGTTCAAGTAGACCAAACTCGCCACGGATGCGGTCATCACGTACTGCAAGCAAGAAGGCCAACTGCACCCGAAATCCTAAGTTTAAAAACATATTTGTACACAAACTTGCAAGACATTGATGTTCGTGCAGATCGTGTATGGCATTAAAGCCAGACGATAGGGAACGTCTTCTCAAAAGGCAAAAACCAGCAGTAACGAGCAAGAATATTTTATTGATTCAGAACATGTATAGTTTATCACAGTTTATCATCATGAAGCGAAATTTCCCAAATTAACAACTTTGAACAGCTTTCACGAGACACCAACAACATTGCTATAAAGGGTGGTGCAAAAGTTCCCGCGGTTTTTAAAAGAAAATTATTTCTAAAAGAACACTTTGCCAAATTTTCGCTGTGCACCAACGCTGAGGGTATCCACTTTGAGCAAATCAGATCAGAAGATTCTGTATATTGTTGTTATTAGAGAATTTAGCTATTGTTATCATTAAAATTGAAATTTTACTAAAATATGACCTTTAGAATACCGCAGGAACTTTAGCCCCACCTTGTTCACCTTCGCACAAACGACAATCCTTAATGACGATCATGGCAATCTTTAATCCTATGTTGAGCGCTCGTTACACCTCGTTTACTCGTTCCTTGTACTGTTATAATCAGTTAACCAGGAGGCGATTGTCAGACTGCATTATGATATCTTTCTGCCTTTGAACCATGAATCTTACAACTCGGCTTCGCATCAGTTAAGCACAATTGAATAATCTGTGATCAGTACATAATTTAGGCGGATGTGACGGCCTTGCTCAGGAGGGTTGTAAGCATTTGGCGATGGACTTCGCTCTGCATCCAGACCTTTAACTGTTCAATAGAGGCGCTGCCGACGAGCGCCTGGATCTTCTCCTGCAGTCGGTGCTTCTCGTCGTCGTTCAGCGCTCGCACCACGTCCACCATTGACTGGTAATCGTCGGCTCTAGCATAGCCCACCAAGGCGCCTGAATTTATTCGACTCAATCACTTTACGTAGTTTTTTGTCATTTTGTGACGACATTTGATGGGACGTCATTATATGACTTCATCTGCTCTATTTTCTCTATTATTTCATGTAAACTACTTTCGCCTATGATCGTGCTAACCTTTCCGTTCACACCGAAATGAGGCATGTGAACAAATTTTTAAGCGGGAGCAAAGTTCAATGATTAGTGACATTCTTACAAACCGTATCATGGCAGATTCGTACAAATTATTACATCGGTTTCATATTGCGACTTTTGTGACATACGTACCTAACGCATTGCTAAAGAATACCTGCATAGTATGACTTTTGCTGAAGTGCGCGATATGAGATCGACTGATTGATTTTTTGCACCACGCTAAAGAATTTGCTCACAAACGCTGTTTTGGTGTGAATCACAGTGCAGTCGAAACCGAATAAGTGCACATCGACCAGGCACGAAAAATTTATACATATAACCAGTGTGTGCACTTATCCCGTTTTGAATGTACAACAAAGACTTATTATTCAGCACAATTAGTAAGAAATTGGTTTAGGTTCATTTTGAAAAGGAGCATGAGATCGTGACAAAAGTGCTCCTCGTAGAAATATGGTTATCGTTTATTTAACAAGACATTACTATACTTAACTTTTTCGAGTGTGAATTTAAAAATATATACACAGCTTTAACTGAAGAAGTGCAAGTCTATTACGACTGATGCAATTTGACCGCAAAACAAATGAGAAAGGGCACAAACCAAGGACGGCGCCAAAGAGGGCGCCGCTTCGACCGCCGATCAGGCCGCCTAAGGCAACTCCGCCTGCCGCGTAGCCGGTCTGCTGGGCGATTCCCGTAACGGTATTCTTCACCTCGGACGACTGATCCAAGATTTCCAACACCTTGTTCAAGTAGACCAGACTCACCATGGTTACGGTCTTGACGTGCTGCAGGCAAGAAGGCACAACTGCGCCCTATGTCTCAAGTTTAAAAACATATTTGCACACAATCTCGGAAGGCATTGATGTGTCGTGCACATCGTGTATAGCTTTAGAGCCAGACGATTAGAAACGTCGCTTAGTGAAGCAAAACCAGCAATAACAAGCAGGAATATTTTATTGAACGGAAACAAGTTAATTTCATCGCAGTTTGTCTATGAACATATGGAAACACAACAGACCGTCAAAAAAATGGGATATCGTCATTGTTTGATACTTGAACGAACTGAACATATTAGGCAGGAATGGGAGACATTTTTCAATGGAACTGATCGAATGTAGAAAAGATTAATCATATGTCGACATGTATGTAAATAAATGAAAATTGACGCAGGCGAGAGCTTGAATTTTAGAGGCCCTGATAGGGTTATAATCGATAAACTTCTTAATCTAATTGCTAATAGGATGAGAGGACCGACTTTTCTCCCCGCAGAAAACACTTTTTACAATACAGTGTCTCTTAGTTTCCGCGTTGAGGAGTAGGGCACAGCGGCATAGGTATAGATGAATCATCTCGAACAAAGCGTTAACACAATTCGCCGTGGGCGTTGCGATTGTCTAAAGAGTGATAAGGAGAGAGAAAATCGGGGGCAAAGTTGCTTCTTCTCTCGACCACGTTATCAGTTTAACATTTTTGAAGCATGTACGAGTCGACAAACAGCACCGAGCAGCCCCAATTGCGACCGTGCGCTATATCGTGAAAAAGTTACAAGGCGAAATTAAGACTGAATCACTGCGCTGAATATAGACGGAAACGTACCAGAGCATCAGAACTCGATATGTTTTCGAAGCTGTTGACTATATCCATGGCGTCTTGATTGCACTTGATATTCAGGGAGATGGACAACACTTTGAGACGTAATGCATCGGGCAACATGTAGAACCACGTGCGTGGACCTCGAACGCCATGTTAGAGTTTGCCTAAAATTAGTCATAATGCCCGCTGTTGCAGCCTTGCCATGAGAAGAAAAACCGCTAAAAGCGAGGAGCTGCTTTAATCTTTTAACGGTAGGGTGTGTCACATCGTACAATCTCAGTGATAGACTAAGATTCTTTTGATCAGTCATTTAGTTTGATTCGGCCGTGTTCCGACCGCTCTCTTGCACTTATTGTCAGGACGCTGGTTGCTAAATAATCATGGAGTCTCAACAGCATTGACGCCGACTCATAATAGACAATAAAGAATCCGCAATCCAACAGGTGAATGATGCAACGAGAAAAACGGGAAGGCAGCTAATAAAACGAAGATGGTACTCAAGAAGATAGTGAGCAACCGCTTGGGACGAGAAGCACAGTAATAACTGAAGTTCAACAACCTACTAGAATGCGGGCGCTCAGAGTGAGTCATGCGCAGAGTAGTGCGCGCTTGGAGAGCATTATTCCTACGTTGTTAACTCTTATCGTGCAAGTTCTTTTCGTCTTTCCATTGCCTTATCTCAATACCCTAGCTGTGCGACGCTTACTTAAACAAGCCAACTGCTGTGGTGACCATTAACATGCTATTAGATTTGTCCCCACATCGAAAGCGCCTCATTCAGTTTCAGATTATTCGTGATATGAAGCAGATTCACCGATTGGATTTTCAGCCCATCCAAGATCTGAACCGACTTTCGGTCATTATTCAGAGTTGCTAAATAATCTCTCATTTTGATGTTTGGCTTTTCTCATTTTCTAAAACTGCGCTGTACAAAATAAGCTTTCATTGAAAAATTAAGCAGTGAGGCAGATTGAAGTTTTACGAAACGATGGAGAACATTGTTTTATAAATTTTACTGAGGTTTTTTGCTGGCTCATTATGTTATAAAAGTGTTATTGTCCAGTGAGTAAAACTCGACAGTAAGCAGTATTTTTCCACCATCACTTGCTTTCAATCATAATATTCTGGTCAGCTAGAGCTTTCCACAGAACTTCTATCACGGCTAGAACTTTAAATATTTTTTGTAGGGGGGAAAATAGTTTATGACTTTCATCCCGTAACCATTGATACGAATAAAAAATAACCTATGTACCAGTTTACACCTAAAATTTAGGCGATTCACTCGCGGTACAGTTTCTTTTTTTCTGGCGGAATTATTATCAATCAATAAATCTAAAATTTTGGTAGTTCTAACTTACTCATATCAATCACCGAAATATTCCTTCATCTGCATTGTGTAAGCGTGGTTGAATTTAGACGATATTTCTGCATTCACAAATGGAACTCAAGAGGTAAAAACAGTGGTCAAACAAGCAGTATATATTTAACATCGTTAATACCGCAAACATTGCCAAGTCAATATCATAATTCGTAATATCGCTCGTATCTGGGCAATAAGTTAATGAAAGAATTCGTAAGGTTGACGGCACGGAAATAATATTAAAAGTGCTGTAATAAGCTAAAGGAAATGTCAGTCTAAAGATTAATATTGATCAACTGGCATCTCGTTCCTTTATATTAGATAAGCGTGTTTGTTTGATTTTTTTGTTCCTTTCCCTCATTCGTGTTAAACCTACCATAAATTTTGATTTTTTCATTCCCTTACTAGCAAAATGTAGAAGAAAGTAAATATGATTGAGCCAGTGATTTTCTAAAGAAACCTTCCTTGCAAATGTCAAACGCCACTCTTCTATTCGTACAACTAGCATCTCACAGCGATTACAGTGCGCGGTCGCTTGAACATGGCTGTTTTCAAGAGCGCATCATTACTTCTTGGTTTAACTGTGGCTCAGCGTGAAATTCGCGGAATTGGGATGAATTGTTAACATCGCTGAGATGCATTTGCTTATTGGATAAAAGTTTGGTGTTGTTATTGACGAAGAAAGGAGAGAAGTTATGCTAATGTTATAAAAGTAAAGAATGTGATAAGAAATAATCGAACTTACGATTTATCTATGACGGAAGAGGCATCGAACGGAGCGCTTAATAGCGGCCATAAATTTCTTTCTGAAAGTAAGGAAAAGACGGCGGAGATTCCTACGTCTTTGATTCATCCATCGCTTGCAGCGAGTCACGCGGTTCCGATTATGTCGGAAAGTTATCAGCGTAACAGTTCTGTGGCGGAACCATCGTCGGCCGAAACTTATTTCCATCAGGACATTTATGACAATGACGATGATATGGCTGTGTCGTCGTTTGACGATTTCGGCGAAATATCCGCCGTCGATATGCCCGAATCGGGGTTCTTTTCAATGGAGGACGGGATGTTGAACAGTGACCGGACAGTGGCTAGTGGTCAAGACGAAGGAAGCAGCAATGGACACTCTGGTCAACCTAATTCGACGCTCGAAAACGCCAGTTCGAAGCTGAGCCGAGCTGGTCGAAACCTGAGCTCGTATATTGGAAGAAAATTGACGAATAAAAGCGATACTCATGAAGCGACGGGTACCACTAGCATGACTGCTTCGACAAACAATTACTTTGACGCTGACTCAGTGAAAGACAAGTTCAAGTCTGCGTGGAATAACGTCAAGTATGGCTGGCAGCTGAAAAGCGCCACCACATTCGATCATGAAGTGCCTATTTGGCTGCTTGGCAAGATTTATCATCCGCCTCAGATAGGTATACCTTTCATGGTGTCTCGTTATTAATCACTTCTTCAACCAAGTTTCTTCCGGGGGTGGCTAGTTATCGTCAAAATATTTTAATCAGTAAAAAAGGTTCAAAGTGGTTACCACAAACTTAAGTATATCTTCAGCATGGATAACGTTAAGAAATATCTCAGGTGAGATGGTTTTCCTGTTACTGATGAGGATATATTGAGAAAACTTCTGAGACATCCTTTATTTCACAAAGCATTGTACAATTAAATGATGTTTCAGATCACAGTTCGTCTTCGTCGCTCGAGCAGTCGGAGTTTCGCGACTTCTTGGCCGATTATCGAAGCCGCCTGTGGTTCACATATCGAAGAGGTTTCCCAACGTTCCCGGACACGAACGCGTCAACAGACTGCGGCTGGGGCTGTATGCTGCGTTCGGTGCAGATGATGACGGCGCAAGCACTCATCGTGCGTAATTTAGGCAGAGGTAAATCTTCCTACTTGCCTCCTTTCAGTCGCTTTATTCCGATCAAGTCGCAGTTTGCGTAGAGGCCGTAGTTGGTCCACTTGGCGGGTTTTACTCGCGCGTATTCGAGAGCGAATGTGGTGGGGCGAAGGTTGAATGCATTGAAGGCTCTCAGAAGTTGCTGCTCTTCACGGCGCCGAAAGGCGACGAGCAGTTGGGGGCGCGAACCTCCCAGCGATTGAACAGCGCGCGCCATTTGGTCCATATCGATGCCGAAGTAGGGCGGGTCGAAGATGATCGTATTGAACGGACCGAATTTGCTGGGGTCGCTTGTAGTCATGTCGAAGTGGTGATATCCCGGCATGTAGGCGAATCGGTCGTCGATGTCGAGCAGCGTCACGTTCATGTTGTATTCAACGTGCAGCACCTGAAGAAATGTTTTTATACCATTTTTAATTTTAGTAATGGCGCTTTTCAAATCAAAAATGAAATCTTCCTTCTCAGATCAATAAAAAATGACCTTTGATTGGGAAAATGTACTTATTAAAGTGGAAATAATGTAATACTGAGGGATTTAGCATCGTTATTAACTGTATATACCATTTCTACTCTAATAAGAATGCTTAAAAAACCAATGAGGATATTTTCCAAGTCAAAGAGGACATTTTAAAACAAATATGAATGCATTCTGTAATGGTTTAACTTTAAAAATGTCCTAATTCATTTTTAAAGTATCCTTATTAAATTGAAAATGGTATATATGCCATCAACTTTTGGAGCAGGTTGCCTGATGCAAGCTCAGTTTCCTTCTTGTTGACAGAAAATTGCGAGTTTAACTGACCTCAGCGATCGCGGGGGTGCATAAGCAGCAGACGTTGCTTTCGATCGCGGAATTGTCGTATTCGTAGAAGGCCAAGACGGCTTCGACCAGCCGTCTCGCAGTGTTCTCGCTGTAGAAGTATTGTTGGCATTCTCGGTGCTCTTCTGTGTCGAGTGAGAAGCAGGAGGGTCGGTCGCTAGGCGACTTAGAACTGGCGGCACATTCCGACTCCGAGTCAAGAGTTGATTCGAAGGGATGTGCCTCTTGGGACAGTTTAGGGCTTTGCCCGCCTTAACACGGGCAAGGGATGATACAGTTTGCGATTCTGCCAACTGGCCTCTCTTTCCGCTTATATTCCACCTTTGTTGCTACGCGGATGAATAGTATGGTGCAATTGCATCAATGCACTGACGCGAGATGACGTCACTCGACGCTCAGCCCGCGCAAACGTCATCTCTTCCCAGTAACTCTAGCGTTCTCAGGAAAAAATGATGCGATGATTTACATATTCGTCATTTATAAATCAGTAACTGAGGGCCGCAGGGAACACCGTAACATGCTTAATATCGAAAATGAAATTGAACATATTTGCTGCTGTGTTCACACTATTAACCTTTATCGCTACGAGACCAATACTTCATTTTCTTCAGTCGGGCTAATTGCAGAGAGGCATGCATTACGAGCGCCCTACACCAGTGGGGCAATTTAGCTTCCCCGCGAGTATTTACACATACACGGACGCTGGATTAGCTTAAAATGTTATATTTTGTATGGTAAAAACGGTATATGCCAAATTGTTCCCACTGGTGATAGTAATTGTATTGCGTACCTCTCTGCAATTAGCCCAACTACATTTTCTTGTTACTATCTAAGAAATACGACGATAATTTGCAGATTGGAAATGGTATCAGACGAATACGACGACGGAGAAGATGCACCGACGGATCGTGGCGCTATTTGGCGATTCGCCAACCTGCGACCTATCGCTGCACGCCATGATGGCCGTCGCGCGCGCCAAACACACGCCCTCTCCCGTCGGCAAGTGGTTCGCTCCCTCCACTGCAGTCGCGCTTATGAGGTACTGACAGGAATCTTTTCCTCGAAAGGGATATAGGATGATGTACAGAAAATAATTATCATTTTCACTGGAATCTGTAAGGATTTGAGAAAGCAAGAGCGTTGATGGGCGTCGTTGGTTTATGAATTTGTTTTACTTTTACTATCGAGGATTCGGCCTAGGGTAACGTTAATGGATCTAAGCCTAAGCCTAAGCATCGAAAAAAAGTGATGGGTCAGCGATACTTGGACGAATGCACAAGTGTCGTTGTTTTGACGAATATTATTTACGTTGCGAGCATTTTCGATCTTGCAAAAATATTATAAACAAGTAAGAAATTGTTGAATTTGCAAAGTTGTTGCTAGTTTTTGCATTTATTAAAAAAAACATCACCTTAAACGATACAAATTGTATGATTGAATGTGGCAAAACGGTGCTTTACAGATCAAGTAACACGTGCTTTTTTAAATCTGCTATTTTGACTTTAATAAGAAACTTTTTATATCAAAGAAGACTTCTCAAGTCAGTTCAGTGTGAAAAATATCCTTTTTGATTTCGAAAACCTCTTTGAGTCGTAATGTCTTAGTGTGGAAATGGTATATAAATACGATCTTAGAGATAGACTTTCGCAATTAATGCGATCGTTGCTCTAACCGAATTCACCGAATTAAGTCAATTATATTGCAGAGACACCCTAAGCAACTCGTCGGACCCGCTTCTCGCGGACACTGCGATGCTGGTCGCAACAGACTGCTGCTTGGCCAGAAGTGACGTCATTGAGGCGTCCGCCAAGTGGACAAAGTCCCTGTTGATCGTAGTGTGTTTACGTCTGGGCGCGGAGAAGATCAACCGCTGCTATCATCGCCACATTCGGACATTGATGTCGATGCGGTGTTGCGTGGGCATTGTTGGCGGTCGGCCAAGACATTCCGTCTACTTCGTCGGCGCCTACCACAAGCACCTCATCTTCCTGGATCCCCACTTTGTACAGGATACCGTCCCCGTCGATCCGGCGACCGAATTTCCGCTGAAAACGTTCCACTGTCGTCTGCCTGGAAAACTGCCGCTCGCAGAGATGGACCCCAGCTGCGCCATTGGATTCTTTGTGCAGTCGGAGAGCGACTTTGAAAGAATGATCGCCGATTTGAGCGAGGTGATTATTGACTGCTTGTTCTTAATTATTGACCTCTTGTTCTTAATTATTGACCGCTTGTTCTGGACGTGTCTTGGGGGCTGTTTTGTAATAATGTCACAGTATTGAGGAATTGAGGCGTACGTCCATTGGTTGAAATTCAAATCTGACCAATCGGCGTGCGCTTCAATTCTCAATAGCTCAACAGTTTTATGAAATAGGCCCCTGGAGGCTGTTTCGTAAAAAATGTCATTCTTCGTTCAGTCAGAGAACGACTTTGAGCGAATGATCGCCGATTTGAGCGAGGTGACTATTGACCGCTTGTTTTGGACGCATCCTGGGAGTGATTTTTTGTAATAATGTCACATTGAGGAATTGAGGCGTGCGCCCATTGGTTGAAATTCAAATCTGACCAATCGGCGCGCGCCTCAATTCAAAAATTCTCAATTCTCAATAGCTTAACAGTTTTATGAAATAGGCTCCTGGGGGCTGTTTTGTAATAATGTTACAGTATTGAGGCACGCAATCAGTGATCAAAATGTTATTAGTAAAGCGGTATCGGATCAATGCGAACGCAATTTAGTAAAGAAGGATTGACCTTGCGAACGCGATGAGTCGGGGAGGTAATTGCATCCGATTCCATTTCCGAAGTGATGCGCTCGGGGAACATATCATTTCCACGTTAATACGATTACTCTCTGTATCGAATAGGACACTTTTCAATGTAAAGAGGACGTTTTACAAATTGAAGAGGGCATTTTTATACAGCTTTGTCTTTAAAGTGGCTTAATAAATTTTAACGTGTACTGGTCTATTAACGCAGCCATATGAGCGCTATAAATTTCACGTAAAAGAGCAAAATTGGGAGAAGGAACATTGACCATATATCGCAGTGATCGCAACTATCTTAAAACGTCCTTTTAATACGGAAAGTGTTCTCATCGATTTCGAATTTTTATTGAGATAGAAACGGCATGTGTCGTAGATTCTTTCTCGATTGGTTCTGCCAAACGATTAGCTACAGTTTCAGGTTATCGAGCTTGAAGACGACCGTAGGAAAGGGATCGTCAAGCAAGATCCTTTGTTCACTTTAGTCGACGAGCGACAGGGCCGTTTCGAAGGCAGCGAAGATGCCAAGGACGCCAGTCTCGTCGCCCAAGCTAGACAGCACGGATTTGAATTGCTATAATATGTTCAGTATTGTTGCTAGGGCTGTAACGGCGACGAAAGCTATTAAAGTTTAACTTTTTTTAGTTGAACAGGATTCGTTTGCAATGAAGACACGATCTCATGATCAACCCTGTTGAAATTGTGTACTGAGTGGCTTTCGGAAAGGAAATTCATTCCGGAAAGGGACCTTTGACGTTTGGGAATGAATTTAGTTTTGAGAGTAGGTTGGAGTAGAAACTGGACATATTCCATTTCTGTGAGAAATTTCTTCACCGACCAGTTTTTATTTGAAATATAAACAGTTTAATGATCAGCGACATAGAAACGAAGAGTGAAATGGTTTAAATACACTGAAATTCGTTACAGCCCTAAATATTACTAGTGCCTGGCAATTTAGTGATAAAATGCGTTCTTTGCTCTATACTCTATGCTTTCCATGCATGTTTTTACATTTTGTGATAGCGTATGCTCATGTTTGTGTTAATATTGAGTTCATTTGTGTTTTTGCGTTCGTAATATTAAAACTTGATAATACAGCGTGCCTCGCACAAAACCATTGCTTGAACACTAGAGACATTGTTGACATGAGCTTTTGTGATGGGATAAGTTTATGTTGGAGAGATAGAAAGTTGAAAGGAGAGATGCTAGCTAGTGAGTCTGCCTCACAACCGCTAACCGATTAAATATTTAAAGCCACTTGGTTGTTTTATGCAAACTTTTGTGCTTGTCAGAAAATGCGCGAATACGAAAGTTTTAGAAGTTTATTTTAATCACAAATGAAAACTTTCTTTTTACTTTAAATTATCAAGTCAGTGACAGAACGACGAAATCAACCGCATTTCACTTGTCAGTTGAATGATATTCATTAATTAAATGATCGATAAGTGAACATATTCACGTTTAGTGCACAAATGTGAGTCCAAACGAAAATCGCAACAAGACATTTCTAACACAAACATACGTGTACCAAGGGGTTCAAGGTTAAAGAGGCACTGATAAATAAAAATTTAATACTTGATAAGATTTTGCAATAGTTAGCATTTTTATAATCCAGGGTGATTGCAAAGCAACGATATCCATTGTTTACTGACTAAATTAAGCAAAAACGCTTTAACTGAGCTAAAATCTTTCATGGATCTCGTGGCACTATAAATATTTATGAAAATAATTTTATCGAATTGTGGTGATGGCGCTGTTATGATAGAGCGTAGGGAAGCTAAGGTCTCGTTAGGTATCAAACTGCTGCAAAGAGTATAGTATCCGCGTGATGCCAACAAAAGAGATTATAACAATATTCTACATTAAAACAGCTTTTTTAGTAAATTTTTGCAAACTTATTCAAAAAGACCGTATATTTGCACCATGAACACTCTATTTCTAGCTAAAAACATTCTCAGAATCCACAAAATACGTCTAATGAGTGACAGCGAGTTTGAGGAAGAGGTAGTTATTCCGAACCGTTCCTTATTTACATAAGAACAGAAAGATCGAAAATGCTTGCTACGCTAGCTTTCTTAGCATCATACGAGACTGTTTTGGACTGATATGAATGTCACCAGTGTTCCAAAAAAAACCATAAGTATCACCCCAAGTCAGCGGCACATATTTGCCATTCAGAGCAGCACCAGCGCAATCATGCGACCACCAACCACTGAAATTTCATCTTTTAAAGTGTATTAGAAAAACCGCAATATTACCCTGATTGGAAATAAGATAAGCAGTAAGTGCCGTTAATCGTATCAACTGTTAAAAAAGGTCGACCATTTGACCAAGAAATGCCCATTCCTGCGTGCGACGTTGCATTGCCTGGGGATGCAGAAGAGAAGTGTAGTGTGTAGAAATGCGCCTCATCGTCGATCTTTAAGAACGTTACATACAACTGAAGTTGCAGGGAACAGGTAATGACCAAAAGTTGATCATCAAATATTTCGCGAATCAATCGGAATAGAGTTACTATATTTTCATCTGAGCATAATAAACTCTGGTGTTCCATGCGAACAACTTCATTTTGCCTTCTCTGCAGAATTTTTTTTGCTTGTTCGCTACTTCTCACCTCATAGAAGTCAAAGCAATTAAGCTTTCTTCGATTACCATACTACAAGCTCAAGTTCAGAGTACGTTAAAAACTGGCACATTGATCAGATTCAGTAACACAAAACATACCGTAAAGTAGTCAGAAAAAATTATTAGCTGACAATCTTCTATGCAATCCAAATAATTCTTGATTCCATATGTCTTCTCATAATTTATTAAATTTGAAATATCCATCAATTTTTTAATCAAACATCAGAAATATAGAAAAAATTCATCGGTTACCAAATATATGCAGTAAAGGTGGAATTTTAAAAATGTAAGACTGTGATTCGAAGAAAAATAAATCAAGGACAAAGAAAACTTTAAATTTAAATTTCGTATTAAAGCCCAAAGGTACGTGGAATATATGTCAATTTTGACACTATACTACCAACTGAATGCGTGAATATTATAATATTAGAAACACGTAAAGAGAAGAGATTTATCTATTTCAATTTCTGAAAGACTAAACCTAGTAAAACGGCAAAACCAATGCATGATTGAAGAGAAATATAAATTTTTTTTACCGCTTCATTATCAAAGCAGTGCGTAACTTGCATAAGCTATGCAGGAATGAAGAGAAGCATAGCTTCTTTAATTCGAAAAATTATCAAAATAGTGCGTAACTTACATAGAAATTATTATGCTTTTCCCACCAGTATCCATTTGGATAGGATGAATTTGGGTTTCGGTCGCCCCAAAAGTCAATTCGCAGTTCGACATTCGAATCTTTGGTAGTCAGAACGTGAATGATATCATTTCCAAGCCATAAATTGTTCTCCAGTTCATTGTTGAATCCAACTTTGTATTCAGTCCAGTTTTTATCGTAGAACGAAAGGTTATCATCAATGCGTCTAAATCAAATGGTGTTTATTATAATAGTTTCACTCTTGAGAGCGTAGTGGCATAAATTTAGAAAATTTAATCTATTTCGAGCAGGACTTCAATCAAACAGCTCAGTTTAAAGCAAAATGAATAATTAAACGCATAATAAACTTAACTTCCGTCGCATGCTTATCTAATTCATTATTCTTTGTCAAAAATCAGCACTAAAACCGGCTGTTATTGCAAGAACAGAGGCATGTGTCAGATATCAATAAAGCGATATGGATATGTACCTCTGAAATACGGTCCATCCACCACCGTCGGTCTCCATGTCGCAGTATGCGTTAAAAGCTGGTATACCTGGTGGATTAAGCATATACACTCCGCTTGGAAGTTTGCTGTGTTTCTGTTGCAATTCACTGCAATCTGTAACAGGTCATATTTTCGCTTGAATTCACTTTCGTGCCCCTTAGCTCGTTTTAATTTGAACTAACATTTCCAGTGGAGAGTACTGCGTAAAACACATAGTAAGCTACTCCTTCAATCAGCCATCAGAAGATAGGCGATGACCCGGCCAATATGAGAACGGCTGCGAACAGAATGTGTGCGTCCAAATGTTCATGTCTTAACTCTATTAAGCAGCAATCACAATGCGTCTGCTGCTTGCTGCCGCTTTATGTTATAGAACGCTTCAAAAGTTTCAATATATTATGATAGCGCATCATTTGCACCGAACGTGCATTCACATATCCCTACTCGTCATCAGCCTCTCGTTTAACTTTGATCGAGAACAGAAAGGGAGTACGCATTGTCTACCTTCTTTTATTTGTAAGTAGAACCGTAAACTAAGCCGAAAAAGAACAAATCTGATGACTACTGTAAGGCTTTTAATACAGTACGAGCTTGCAAGATATAAGGAAAGAACCAGTGACTACTTTTTTCACAATAGAGGGCAAAGCTAAAATAAGCACCATATTTAAATTACCGTGCACTCTACTTCGTAGCATCATACGCGACTGTTTTGGATTGATCCAAGCGGTCCCAGTGGTCCAGGTAAATCCAAAATTGTCCTTAAGCGGTACATAAATACCATTTAGAGCAGCAGCAGTGCAATCTTTGGTCCCATCAAGCCACCATCCGCTGAATTTTCACCATACTATAAAATATTAGGAAAGCTGCAAAATTACCCGAAGAAGAAATAATTAAGACACATATCCAAAGTGCCATGATTTGCATCAATTGTCGAAAATGGAAAACCATTTGAATGAGAAATGCCGTATCCTGGCTGTATCGTTGCATTGCCTGCATATGGAGAAGATAGGTGTAGTGTGTATAAATATGATTCATCGTCGATCTATAAGAATATTATATTCAGCTGACATTGCATGGAACAGATAACGATCAAAAGTCGATCATTAACTATTTCGCGAATCAATCAGAATAATTTTGATATCATTTAAGTATAACAAAAGCTAGTATTTCAGATGAATAACTTCAATTTGCCTTCTCCGCAGTACATTTTTTCGCTTGTTCACTACCTTTTAGCTCACAGAAGTCAAACTAGGTATCTTCGATGTCAATAAAACATGGTAAAGTATAAAGTATATTAATGCAAGATCGACCTATAAAAAGTGATTTGGCGATATTTTTTCGGAGGCGGAATCAGTCTAAGACTTTTATGAGTCGATTGCAGACCTATGTCTGGAGTATGGATTTGAGGGATCCCGTAAAATTTTCGCTTAGGGGTATTTTTGAGGCCTTATTTTGGCCCAAAAAATGCTTGCTAAAATAGCGTCATGCTCGCGAGCTAAAAACTTTACAACCCGTGAACGAATTTGGCTCAAACATTGCACACTGGTTAATCAGAAACCTGGGCAAATTTCACCAAGCCATCTGTAAATCGGGCTACTCGGAGAAAATAGCGGTTCATTAAAGATGTTGTGTTTTCAATTGACACAAGCGTTCCTCTTCGAGTTAAGTTTCTGGTCGAATTTTTTGAAGTTCTTTTAGATATTGTTGATATTCCTGGCGTGGCAAAATCTGCACACTCCAAAGTGAAAATTTTTTTATGCCATTTTCTCATATTCTAAATTGCGACTATTGAATGCATTAACAACCACCAATGTCTCTGTGAATAGTCAGTCGGACTTCAAAGATCTAAGTTTGAAAAATGAGAAAATGGCGTAAAAACGTTTCTTGGATTGTCAGCGTCATGATACACCAGAAAGACCAAAGATATCAAATAAATTCCAAAAATTCGACCGAATGCTATAAATAAACTATTTGGGTTTTCCGCAAGACCACCCAAGACGCCTTTTAAGAAAGCAGTAGAAATTCCATATATGCACTTTTCTTAATTTATCAACAAGAACAGCAAAGTAACGTCATAACGTTGATCTATGAAGTAACAAGCGGAAAAAACAAGCTGTGCTTTAATTAATTGCAATATCTAATAAAAATGGTATATAAAAGTGGTAAGAATTTACTTGCTGTAGTGAGTAAGCCACGAATATAAAATTGTGAATCCTAAAAAGCGCCCGGAGCGGTTATTAGGGGGATGGTTTTTTGGTGAAAATTGCTAAAATTCGGAAACTTTTTCCAGAAGCGCAATTTACAAACGGCTTTGCGACGTTTTCCTCAGATTACTGATTTCCCAGTGTGCAGTGTTTGAGCTAAATCCGTCAGCGGGCTGCAAAGCTATTAGCTCGCAAGCATGGTGCCGTTTTATCAAGCAATTTTAGCCCGAAATAAGGCTTCAAAAATTCTCCTAAGAGAAAAGGTTATAGGGACCCCTCAAATCGGTAATCCAGACCGTAGGCTACAACCGACCAATAGATTTGAAGCTTAGTTTTGCCTCTGAAAAAATATCACCAGATCTCTTTTTTGCTGAATCACCTGTAAATTCGCAGAGTAACACAAATATATTAATGCAGACCTATTGCACAAGTGACAAGAGTTCGACATTTCCATATATCCGTTGATTAAACATTACAAATATCGAAGAATCTCGTCGGCTGTCAAAGATGAGCACTTACGATTGAATTGTAAGATAATAAAACTTTATTTCAAGAGAAGAATAAATCAAAAAGATAAAATTTGTAATTTTGTATTCAAACCTATATTTATAACAAAAATATACAATTTTCTGCGGTATCTGACCAATTGTATCCAACCAATTTAATGTTTATATATTATTATAATCAAAACGCCTACAATACAAGAAGCCTCTGTTTCAATCTTTTAAAGAATGGAACCTTCTGAAAAGGCACAAGCTATGCAGGAATGAAAAGAAGCATAGCTTCTTTAATTCGCTAAATTATCAAAATAGTGCGTAACTTACATAGAAATTATTATGCTTTTCCCACCAGTACCCATTTGGATAGGATGAATTTGGAAATCGGTCGCCCCAAAGGTCAATTCGCAACTCGACATTCGAATCTTTAGTACTCAAAACATGAATGTGATCATTTCCGAGCCATAAATTGTTCTCCAATCCATTGTTAAATCCAACTTTGTAATCAGTCCACTTTTTATCGTAGAACGAAAGGTTATCATCAATGCGTCTAAATCAAATGGTGTTTATTATAATAATTTCACTCTTGAGAGACAAGCGTAGCGGCATAAATTAAGAAAATTTAATCTATTTTGAGTAAGACTTGAATCGAACAGCTCAGTTTCAAGCAAAATGA
This sequence comes from Plectus sambesii, assembly GCA_002796945.1. Lineage (NCBI taxonomy): Eukaryota > Metazoa > Nematoda > Chromadorea > Plectida > Plectidae > Plectus > Plectus sambesii. The sequence goes on from NIUQ01000085.1 coordinate 59,891, forward strand.
AAAATGAAAGAGATATCATTTTGTCGCATGTTTATCGACTTCATAAATTTTATCCAAAATCAATACTAAATCCTGCTATTTCTTCAAAATAGAGGCTCATGTCTAATATCAATAATGTGATATAAATGAGTACCTCTGAAATACAGTCCAGCCACCGCCGTCGGTCGTCATGTCGCAGAATACGTTAAACGATCCCTTATCATCTGGATTTATGGAGTAAATCCCATCGGTACATTTTCCTCCGTAAGCGAACCAATCCTCGCAGTCCTTCATGGTCGTTGTGGCGCTTACGGATGTTGTAGTCGCTGAAGACACAAGGGTAGAAGACAAAATAGTGCTACCCAAACCGAAGAGAAACAGAATTATTCCGACTATCTGTGTTCTTCACAGCTTTATTCATGATTTGATTAAATCAGTTAAAGCTCAAGCGATGCAAGGCGCAAGAGAAGCTTTATATGAAACGTCTTCACAACTCACCACATTACCCTCAAACTCAACGACATTTATGCAATTTCAGGAATATGAAAACCATACTTTACTGCACATAACAACAAAACCACTCTGCCTCAATCTATTACAAATTATGATATCGATTGCAAAGGTTGACATGATGAAATTTTTATATTGTTTACCTGTACCCGTTTGACCACAACAATATAGCCTGAAATACTGTACGGGTAAAATGATTCGCAGCTACTAATTTTCGCAAAATACGCAACTTGACCAATTTTTGAATATTTTTACCTTCGCAGTTTATACTCAGTTCCTGCTACCAACACTCTTAGCAGTCGGGGAGAAAAAATTGAGAAATTTAATACCTTCGAGTACGTCTAAAACGGCCGATTTGCAAAAAATTAATACCTTCGAATATTTAAATCCTATAGTATTCATTTCAATATATGTGGACGCAAACAAAAGGAAGAGTTATCATCTGATTTATCTTTGATTAGGTTGACGCGGGTTTTTGCATAGTTTCGATGGAATTAGTTATTTAGAAAATACACTAACACTGACGGTAGCGCTTGTAAGTAACGGAACTGACATCTCGGTGAAATGCTCACTAGGTTGCTGCTAACTGACGATTATTATCGGAAGAGAGTTAGAAAAATTGTCTCGATACGTTTCGATGAAACTGTTACCTGGTGACTGTATGCTGTTAGTTACAGTGGAAGTCGGTGTCGATCTCGAAAAAGTTGACATATCGGTTGAATTCGTTGTTGTAAAGAGAGAAGTTGTAGCAGTATTTATTGAGGCCCGAGTTTCAGATAGCTGGATAATAGTAAAAATGAGAATGAGAATGAAAGAGACGATAGTACCCTTCTTTACTCACCGCAGATGTGCTGCTGTCCGTAGGAATCACTGTCGATGTCACGTTGGAATTGTCATTCCCTGGCCCAACTGATCTGTTCTTCGTTGAAAAGATGATTACGACTGCGGAAATGGCGGCAAAGGTGACAATTAAGGATGCGCTGCTAAAAATTATGATCCGTCGATATTTCTTGATGCTGCTATTCGATTGCTTTTTTTCTATAAGGATTGAGTTACCGTTGTTACCTTTTGTTAGCAATTCCGGGAGGACTTTACCGTTTCTCTGTCTGAAAATAGTCACGATTCTGGAACAGCTATATGATTTGGTATTTATACAGAAAACATCCCGTTTGGAGGCACAAAAAAGGTAGTCGGATAATGACGAGAGCTAAGACAAAATATTGTTCAATATGAATCAAGCTTTTTAACCAAAGGGATCTTTCGACATAAAATAGAATTATTTTATTCGATCAAATATGCTGTACTATGTCATCTCTAAGTCAAGTATTGTGTATTGGAAATTTTTATTCGACCTTTTAGTGGCGTTTTCTAACATGTTGCAGGATTGAATTTCAGTCAGAATTAGATATCGAGCACATTTGAAGAAGGACTAATTCAATCTCAAACACATGAACACCTCTTACAGAGTTTTCCTCGATGATGCTCCATGTCTTTGCTTATTTCTGGTTGATTCTTGTAAGCTGTCAGCGACTTCCAAGCGTAATGCCAGCTTAAAATATCTGAAGTGTGGCACATTTTTCAACCGTAATATTTGTGATTCGACAAAGCTTTTCATATGCTTTGGAATATTTTATTGTTCATTTCTTTAAGGACTACCTAGAAAAAACCGGGACTTATTTCGCTATGCTTGCTACTCACTCATATTTCAGCTACATGTGTAACAGATTTTACTGGTTCAGAATCCTTAACTGAAGTTCCCAGAGATTTTTTGATATTTCTGAATAGAAACTACAAAATCATTAAATATGAATCACTGGCTACAAGGTGGTTTGCACTTGGAGAGAGTGAACCTGCTTTTCAGATTACAACAATCATATCAAGCACGAAGGTAGCTGAGGATGGAAAACCGGACGATCACAGGAGTTCGGTAAACTGGTGGAACGACAGATATACGCTTAACATTATAGTAATCTTTTCGAAACTGGCGGAAATTTCAAAAATCGAGCATTTTCCCCCGCTTACTCTCTTAGGTCCGTCCCTGATTCATAATATTTCTTAATTGAATAACTTTCAGTTCTGAATATAATTCGAAGTAAATAGCAAGTGATATCAAGAAAGTGATGGTATTTTATTCGTTATTATAATGCACTTCCTTGGTATAGCAGGTTCTGCTGATATGTCCTTCCATGAGTCTTAAGTAAAGAAATGCATTACTCTCTTATAAACTCGCGTTTTTGAAGCTTTATTTATGTTAACGCTCTTTTTAAAACCAGATATCTTTAGGGCCCTATTTCACTGTAGCTCAGTCACTGAAATCTGGAACAAGCTGATTGAGTACCATATTGCAATCATAAATGCGTCATATGTAAGGTATGAGATGCAGCCAGCTTCTCTCAGATTACAGTAACTCACAGTCAGGGCTCTAGGGCTTGTAATCAGAAAAATATTCCAAAGGAAAATAGTACAAAAGAAACATACAGGCGGGCACGCTTCCTTCATATATTTATGGATGTTTTGCTTGCATTGCTTCAACGGCGGTCGTAAGGAGGGGTCGAAATTGCAGAGCGCCTTTATTAACTCATATCTGGATGCGAACAAACTTTCAAATTATAGAGGCACATGTCAGTATTCACCTAATTGCTAATTGAGTGCGATATTGCCTCACGCAATGGAAATACACACTGAACGGAAATATTAGACTGCAAGAGAATTTCAAAAATTCTATTATCCGGGTGTTCTCATATAAAGGGTTTATATATTTTTTGATTTAAGATCTCAAGATAAATAATATTACAGACACAAAAGAAGACTAATTTTTTTAGCGTTGATGGCAATCTGGCTTGTTTTATAGCATTATAAGCAGAAAATTTGTGCCTGAAGACAGTAACTTGTATATTCACGCGTAAATGAACAAAATTTTATGTATTTCGCTGCGCCGCAAGCCAAACATTCTCTTATGTTCAAGATTTACTGTTTGTAGGTATTAACAGTCAACTTTTATTTTATATTTTGTGCAACTGTATCTCATTTAAGCAATTTTGCATAATTATTTGAAATTATTCGCGATTTTTATTAATCAAAAAACATGAACTATTGGATAAAGCTGTTATTTTCCAATGGCTTACATTTCTTTTGGTGCGAATGATGGCTTATTCATGCGCTTGCCTTTCTTTACAACGACGTTTAGTTCCTCGTCTTCAACTTCTTGAATAAAAATGAACTGCTCATGTGGCGTTCCTCCTAGAGTAAAAAGTTCCCAGAGCAGAATGCCGAAAGTATAAAGATCCGATTCGATTGGTATCGTGTTATTAACAAAAACTTCTGGAGCAGTCCACTTGACTGGCAATTGGGGATTTTGACATTTCTGGTACGATCCGCTGATAGTTTGCCTTGACAAGCCGAAGTCACCAATTTTAACCAGGTAACCAAATGTGAGAAAGATGTTTCGAAGCGCTAGATCTCGATGCACTACCTGACAAGAAATAATATTACTTCAGTTACTTTGAATCGAAACCAAAAATCACCTCTTTACTGTGCAAAAATTCCATTCCACTCGCAATTTGATAAGCAAAGGAAAGCAAGTCGCTTGTTGTCACAATATTTTCAGCTCTTCTTTGCTCATAAAGAGATGCCCAGTTTTCGTCCATCTCAGACTAAAATTTATGATTTATGATTGTGAATGGTGATTGTTCATTTAAATTTAACTGGACCTCATTTAAAAAACTGTGAATGTGAAAAAATTAGCTTAAAACATGGAATAGTAAAGTTTAATGCGCATTGCAACTTTATATACATACTATTTTTAGCAATCTAGCTCCATTTCAACCGTTCTTGATAGTTTGCACTAAAGAACTCTTCATGATCCTAGAACACCCGAGTAAACTCCTATTTGTGCTGCTCCCTCTTAATTTAATTAAGATTTTAATTAATAATAACTTGATCATTTTTTTCAGTTCACGCTAATTACCATCGTAAATATGGATTAATTATCCTTTAATTTAAGGAGTATCTACCGTGTAGACTGTTCGTCTTTTTTTCTCCGAGTATTGCACGATTTCGTCTACGAAATTGCTTTTCCTTGAACGTAAGAATTTGTCTAAACTACCAAATTGACAATATTCAGAGACCAAGCACGACAGGTCGCCATATTTCATCGATCCAATCAATTTCAATACATTTTCATGATATCCAATCCTTGACATAATCTGTATTTCTTCAGATATTGCTTCTTGCAACTGTTGCAATATTTGTGGATAAGTTTCTCTGCTGACGTAATGCGTTTTGAGCATTTTGACTGCCACAAGTGTATACGACTCGGAGCTAAGATCAGTTTTTAACCGACCGCGAAATACGCGTCCAAAATTTCCACTGCCAAGAGGCTGCAATAATATAATTTCAATGAAATAAGCAAATTAATTAAGCACTTGTGAAATTAGGATGGCTAAATATCAAGGCTCTGAAACGCTAAATACACTTTGCGAGGACTATGAACCCTCGAAGTTTTGTACTTATACATGATTAAATGAAAGAAAAATAACGAATACATTTTGACGAGACCTATCGCATCGTTTATAATTTAACTGATTTTAATATCATGAACAAACGATTTTACTAACTTCTTCGTCTAATTCCACGAACGTTGGATCAATTTCATGAACAAAATATGTCGATTGTCTGTTGTCCTTCATAGTCCTGTGATCCTTCTCCTTTCTCTATTCGTTGTCGTTGGCACTGAGATGGACGATTTGAGCAGTGATTACTGTGAGTAGTGAACGCGTAGATGAAGAGTTGTATGTTCGATGCCATAAAGCATTATTTAGTACATCGACGTTCATGCGCAAAGTCAGCGGTATTGCAAGTTTATGGAGGCCCATAAATCACTACCAAATAATTGATAAGAGGGTCCTTTCGATGTTAAACAGACCAGTGCAAGTAGCTTTGCTCTGTACCAGACGTTCCCTTGCATGTGAGACATTAACTGCAAGTCGCCACTCATTCACATTGAGCCGGTAACATAATCGTGTCCTAAAGTTAAGCAATTCATAACGATACTCAGCGCTATGCTTCATAATGGGCTTAAGTAATGCATAACTTAAGAATGACTTAGGACACGATTATGTTACCGGTCCATTGTCTGCTACAGATTTTACCATGCTGAATATCTCACATGTACAGGGTGTCTCAAATGAATATAGTGGATTTTAATTGCCTTAACTTGGTCAGCATTATTGCTAGTGTTAATATTGAGTTCATTAGTGTTTTGCGTTCGTAAAATTAAAACTTGATAATACAGCGTGCCTTGCACAAAACCATTGCTTGAATACTAGAGACATCGTGGACAAGAGCTTTTGTGATGTGACAAATTTATGTTTGAGAGACAGAAAGTTGAAAGATAACACGAAAGTTATTAAGTCTGCCTCACAGCCGCTGACCGATTAAATATTTAAAGCCACTTAGATTGTTTCATGCAAACTTTTGCGCTTGTCAGAAAATGCGCGAATACGAAAAGTTTTAGAAATTTATTTCAACGATATATGGAAGCTCACTTTTCACTTTGAATTATCGAGTTAATGAGAGACCGACAAAATTAAATGCATTTCACTTGCCAGTTGTATGTTTACTATGCGATTAATGAGTCATCACATTCTCGCTTGCGCACATCTGCATTGTAACAATAATCGCAACGAAGTGTTCCTTATGCAAAAACAAGTGTGTATCAAGGTGACTCAAAATTTTAAGGATCTGATAAACAAATATCCTGTCGTGACGTTTCGTCACTGTTGGTAATTGTCTCCTTTCATGGTTTTTTTCTAGCGTCTACGGTTGTAATAGAAACAATTACATGATACGGTGGTTCATAGTGAGAGTGAGACAGCTTGGTTGAGCCGACTTTCCCCCCCCCCCCCCCCCCAAGCTATAACAAGCGAGTCGTTCAAGTTACGGAGAACAGCTATTTATGCTTGTCTCTCTGTGGTATTGCTTTCAAAACTGTATATAAGCACTAATATAAACAATACGTCGCTGGATGGCTGTCAGTTAAACAAAGTTGAAAGGGCTTGCCCAAATATCCTTTTATCTTTAAATTACATACATAAGTTTATTGTTATACATCAACCGCTTTCGCGTAAAATCCAGAATTGGTTAGGATTTTGCAGTATTTAGCAATAAGCTTGACAGTTTGCGCTCCTCCTTTCATTACAAAATCGCCAGGATTCATTTTCGAAAAAATTCAGTAAGAAAGTGGATTAAAATACTTGCAAATCATAATTCTAGGAAAAATGTTGATTTACTTTGTGATATACCATATTGTACGCAGGCTGCTCCAGTTTGCTTCCAAAATACACCTTGCATTCGTGTGGTCATATCATGATGATACCATTAGTAAATTTAGTGAACTGTTATGTTACTTTTCTTTTGTGTGTACACTATTTACGTAAAGTGTAAGCTTATTTAGTTCACTTGCAGTTTTATTCAAAAAATAAACAATATTGTTACTTAACGGATGCCTTTTGTCTGCCTAAAATCATTCATGGAATCCGCAATATTTCTCTAAACAAGGACAGCGTGTTTGAGGAAGATGTTATCTGGAGCCATCCCTTGATCCAGCCATGAACAGAACTGATTAAATATTTTCACTACGCAAGTCTTCGCAGCATCATACGAGTTCGTGTCGGTAAGAGAGAATCGGAACCAGAAGCCCAGTAAATTCCAACGCCAGACTGCTGCACATTATATTTGCCATTCAGAGCAGAGTTACCGCAATTACCCATCCACCATGGACTGAAATTTAACCATACGAAAGAATATTAGAAAAGCTGCAAAATTACCCTAATTGGAAAAGAGACGAAAAACACTGAGGGAGGGCGCCGCCGTGAATTGCATCAGCTGTCGAAAAATTTAAACCATTTGCAAGATGAAGAGTCGAGTATGCTGGAGCCGATGCATTGCCCGTGAATGAAGAAGATAAGTGTAGAGTGTAGAAATGTGCCTCATCATCGAGCTTTAAGAATATTAAATAACGAACATTGCAAGGAATATGTAATGAGCAAAACTTGATCAGTAAATATTTAGCAAATCGATCAGAAGAGATTTTTCCTCATTTGACGAGATCTAATGCTAGCAGTTCATATTTCTACAGCTTCAAAATGCCATATCAGCAAGACGTCTTTTCTCTTATACAATATATTTTACCTCAAATCTTAAAGTAGCTTTCTTCGATTTCAGTAAAAGGTCGTAGAGTTCAAAGTAAGTCAATGAATTGGTAAACTGACACGTATTCAGTAACACAAATGTACTGTAATACAGGGTGTCCCATAAAAAAGTCAGGCAACATAACTTTTGAATGAGGCAGTGCTCATGGCCCAAATTTTAACCGTATAGTGTCATAGTATGGGGCTTCAAGTTGGCGGAGTTTGGACTGCCTCGTTTACAAATTGTCGTTGCGCGACCCGAAAATGTGCGAAAAGAGGGCCTTAAATCGGAGGTGACTTTGGAGGGTCACTGTAAAACGGAGAGTTGAGATGGGGACCTGATTTTTGGCACAGCGGTTGTTCACAAAAAGTGCGAATGTTTTGCAAAAAGTTTTGAACAATCGACCAAAACGACCCCATCGACCGATTTTTGGCATATTTTTGGGCACTTCCTTTAGGCATTTTTTGGAAAATTTCTGGCCAATTTTCAAAACTTTTTGCAAAACATTCGCACTTTTTGTGGACAACCCTTGGCCCAAAAATCAGCTCACCATCTCAACTCTCTGCTTTACAGTGACCCTCCAAAGTTACCTTCGTTTTAAGGCCATTTTTTTGCACATTTACGGGTCCCGCAACTACAGTTTGTAGAGGAAAAGGCCCAAACTCCGCCCATCGAAATCCCTATGCCAGGCCACCATACGGTTAAAATTTGAGCCATGAGCACCTCACCATTCAAAAGTTATGTCGCCTTTTTTATTTTGCGCTATTCTATAAAGTAGGGCTATCTTTTGAAAAAAAGCTGCATTCCAATTAGTTGCGTTTTCAAGGAATTATTTGGAGTTAAACTTGTGATGTTACTTTTGTGCCACCTTGTCTGTATGTGCAAATATCTCATTTTTTTAAATTTGGTGTAATATGACGAAAAATGGATCAATCTTAAAGATTAAAAAAGGAAATCTAAGTTGAAAGTATAGCTATTTTTTAAAGAAACCCGTACTTAAAATGGTGCCCGCAATGTCGTGCACGAATCGATCAAACTTGTAAAGGAACATTTTGGACACCCTGCATATGACCGATTGAATGCATGAATATTCTAATATTAGAAATGCACGCAGTAGAAAAATCTCCGATCTCAATATCTTAAAGACTAAACCTTTCGAAAACGCAAAAGCTATGCATGAATGAGGAAGTCATATTTTTTTATTAGCCGTATTATTAAAGTAGTGTGTCACTTACATAGAAATTAGTGTGCTTTTCCCACCAGTATCCATTTGGAGAGGGTGTGCCTGGACGTCGATTGCCCCAAAGATCAATTCGCAACTCGACATTTGAATCTTTGGTACTCAGAACATGAATATTATCATTTCCGAGCCATAAATTGTTCTCCAATCCGTTGTTGAATCCAACTTTATAATCATTCCACAGTTTATCGTGGAATGAAAGGTCACCATTGATCCGTCTAAATCAGTTAATGCTTATCATAATAATTTCACACGCGAGGGGCAAATATAGTAGCATACGTGAGTAAAATTTCGTCAATTTTGAGAAAGACTTATGAGAATTGTTGCCGACTGCTTATCGAAATTCATAAACGTTATCTAAAGTCAATGCTGAATCATGCTGTTATTGCAAAAATAGTGATATACGTCATATAACAGTATAATGAATTAAAAAAGTACCTCTGAAATACTGTCCATCCACCACCATCGGTTTCCATGTCACAGAAAACTTTGAACGGCTTGATTCCAGGAGGAGTGATTTCGTAGATACCGTTTTTTGTCGCGCCTCCGATATGCAGCCAATCGTAGCAGTCATTCATTGGTTTTGATTGACTTTGGGTTCGCAGCATCATACGAGTTCGTGTCGGGTAGACAGCAACGTTACCAGTGAACCACATAATTCCAATGCCAGACTCCACATTATATTTGCCATTCGGAGCTGAGGGACCGCATTTTTTCCACCACCATCCACTGAAATTTAACCATACGAAAGAATATTAGAAAAGCTGCAAAATTACCCTAATTGGTAGTAGCCCGAAAAACAAATAGGGTCGGAGTCGTGAATCGCATCGATTGTCGCAAATTTATAACCATTTGTATAAGAAAGGGCCGAGTATACTGACGACGTCGATGCATTGCCCGTGAATGAAGAAGATAAGTGCAGAGTGTAGAAATGCGCTTCATCATCGATCTGTAAGAATATTTTGTAACTGATACTGCAAAGAATATGTAATGAGCAAAACTTGATAAGTATATATTTAGCGAATCGATAAGAAGAGATTTTTCCTCATTTGGCGAGATCTAAAGCTAGCATTTCATATTTCTACAGCTTCAAAATGCCATCTCAGCAAAATGTCTTTTCTCTTATGTGATATATTTTATAGTGAACGCAAACGCCAGAGAAACCGGAATACATTTCAAGCAAACTGCGCATAAACGTGGATTCCTGTCAATCAATTGAGTTTTGCGTTCAAACAGCGAACTTTGCAAGAAATTGTGCCAATTCGCATTAATGCGCACCGTGACATTTCGCCACTGGTGCCACAAATTCTACCTACAGAATAAGGGGCTATAACCTATTTTAACTATTATATGTATCGTTGTGACTATTTATGTGAGGAGCGCGAATAATTAATTAAAGGTTCCGATTCCGGTTCTGGATCGTTAGTACCGGGTACACATATTATGTATAGCACAATTTTGGGGTATCATGAGAACATGAATCGGAACCGAATTTGGATGATAAATCCATAAAATCTGATCATTAAATGCAGCGTGTTGCATGGCAACTGATCCTCTGCTGCTAAGCAACACAAGTGCGAGAGCGTCCTGTGTCACACGGCTGATCAGGATTTGTACTAAAGTGTGATGAGATGTCTAACACTCAGTCGACGGAGTTTTTTAATTTTAAAATTTTTCTCTTAATTTAATTAAAAATCCGCGCCTGACATCAGCTGCAGTTTTTTACGCTCGTTTTAATGATACCCTGATAATAATTTAATACTACCTAGCTATCGCCACAGCTCTACCACCAGTTTTAGTATGGAGGCCCTTTTTTCTCCTTTTTACTTTTTCGATTCAATTCGAGTTCTAATTCAGCACTCGACATCACGCGCAATATTAAATTTGGAATCGAACGCTATTTTTACTTTATATTGACGTTTATTTATTGCTGAGTATTTTGTACCACCAGTAAGTTCGCTGCTGTCAACCGTCTGATCAGCCGTGTGTCATAAGTCTGTGGGCGGAGTTTCGTATTATCAACGAACTGTCGAAGCTTTCGCGGAAAAAACGAGATGCTTTTGCTCACTTTCATTATTCTAAGATACTCCTATGCCNTGTCATAAGTCTGTGGGCGGAGTTTCGTATTATCAACGAACTGTCGAAGCTTTCGCGGAAAAAACGAGATGCTTTTGCTCACTTTCATTATTCTAAGATACTCCTATGCCAAAAGCTCAATTCGCGCTAAAATTTTCAGATATTGGAGTCCCCATCAGTCACAAATAAAAAGTGCCCATAATTAAGTTTAAATCGCGCATAGTATCGTATCTTGCTAAAATTCAAACAGTTTGCTTGGAATGTATTCAGGTGACACTAGCGGTTGCGTTCACTATACCTCAAAAGTTAAAGTAGCTTTCTTCGATTTCAGTAAAACGTCGTAGAGTTCAAAGTGAGTCAATGAATTGGTAAACTGACACATATTCAGTAACACAAATGTACTGTAATACAGGGTGTCTCATAAAAAGAACAGACGACATAACTTTTGAATGGGGTAGTGTTCACGGCCCCAATTTTAACCGTAGGGTGTCCTAGCATGGGGCTTCAAGTGGGCGGAGTTTGTTGCCTCTTCTTTTACAAACTGTCGTCGCGCGACCCCAAATGTGCGAAAAACGGCCTTAAATCGGAGGTGAATTTGGAAGGTCACTATAAAGTGGAGGATTGAGATGGTGAGCTGATTTTTGGCACAGTGATAGTCCATAAATGTGCTAATATTTTCGAGACGTTTTTGGCATTTGGTCAAAACTGCCCCATTGGGCGATTTTTGGCAGATTTTTGGACACTATTTTTGGGCATTTTCTGAAAACCTTTGGGAAAACATTCGCACTTTTGTGGACTACCCCTGCGCCATAAATCAGCTCACCATCTCAACATTCTGCTTTACAGTGACCCTCCAAAGTCACCTTCGATTTAAGGCCCTCTTTTCACACATTTTCGGGTCGCGCAACGACAGTTTGTAAAGGAGGCAGCCCAAACTCCGCCAACTTGAAGCCCCATACTATGACACTATACGGTTAAAATTTGGGCCATGAGCACTACCTCATTCAAAAGTTTTGTTGCCTGACTTTTTTATTGCGTCACCCTATAGAAGTAGGGCTATCTTTTGAAAATAGCCGCGTTCAAATTAGTTGCGTTTTCAAGGAATTATATGAAGTTAAACTTGTGATGTTACTTTTGTGCCACCTTGTCTGTATGTGCAAAAATCTCATTTTTTTAAAATTTGGCTTAAAATGGCGAGAATGGATCAATTTTACAGATTTAAAAAAATGTAAGTTGGAAGTAGAGCTATCTTTTAATACAACTTGCACTTAAAATGGTGCCCGCAGTGTAGAGCACGAATCGTTCAAACCTGTAAAGGAACATTTCGGACACCCTGCATATGACCGATTGAATGCATGAATATTCTAATATTAGAAACGCACGCAGTACAAGAATCTCCGACTTCAATATCTTAAAGACTGAACGTTTTAAAAACGCAAAAGCTATGCATGAATGAGGAGGATCATATTTTTTAATTCGCTGTATTATCAAAGTAGTGTGTCACTTACATAGAAATTAGTGTGCTTTTCCCACATATATATATCTCGATTGAGTGAATTTTTCACTTGATCGCCCCAAAGATCCATTCGCAATTCGACATTCGAATCTTTGGTACTCAGAACATGAATGATATCATTTCCGAGCCATAAATTGTTCCCCAATCCATTGTTGAATCCAACTTTATAATCATTCCACAGTTTATCGTGGAACGAAAGGTCATCATTGATCCGTCTAAATCAGTTAATGCTTATCATAATAATTTCACTCTTGAGAGTAAATGTAATGGTTTAAGTAGACGAAAATTGACCTGTTCTAAGCAAGATTTGAATCAAACAGTTCAGGTTGAAATAAAGTGAATAATGGAACGCATATGAGAATTGTTGCCGAATGCTTATCGAAATTCATAAACGTTATCTAAAGTCATTGTTGAATTATGCTGTTATTGCAAAAATAGTGATATACGTCATATAACAGAAGAGTGATTTAAATGAATACCTTTGAAATACTGTCCATCCACCTCCATCTGTTTCCATGTCGCAGAACACATTGAACGACCCGATTCCAGGTGGGCTGATTTTGTAGATTCCGCTTGTTTTCGCACCTCCAATATGCAGCCAATCGTAGCAGTCATTCATTGGTATTGATTGAGTTTGGCACTGCTTCTGACACTGGCTTTGACATTGCGTCTGCTGTCTAATTAATTGACAATGACTTTGACATTGACACTGACATTGAGTTGTTATAAGCAGTTCGCTGATACGAATTGTTTCATCCACTAACTGATCCTTTGTGAGACTTAGCAGAGACATTCGCAATGCCCTAAAACAATATGTTCGAATATGCAAGCACGCTGGTCCATTTAATAAAACGAATCAATTTTTTAATCAAGACTTGTAAAAATATTGAACGAACCAGCCTCAATTTCGTTCTATTGTTTTCAATTAGACAAACAAACATTTAGAGTAATGGTTGGAAAGACAGAATACCGCATACAGACAACTATGTTTAAAACGTTGGTCAAGGGACCAACCAAAGACCGGCGTTATAAAGACATCGACGTTATAGAGCCAGGCTTTATAAACGCAGTTGGCTCTATAATCAAAGAGTATGACAATCACTATATTCTTTCAATTCAAACGTTTGTTGATACAGCAAAAGACATGAAGTGTTTCCATTTATCAATGGAAGATGAATCTTTTGCATTTAAAACTTTGGAAACTTTCAATGATATAGTTCAAATGGACCGAATCTTTTTCACAGTTGACAAAATTTTGTTAAAATATAGATAGTAAATGCTAAAATTGATAATTAATAATAACATATAATAAAAATCGCTAAATTTTAGGATAAATTTAGAATACTTTCTTTATACATAAAGTTGAAACGACTTATATATTAAACTGTACTTCACTTTCAGAATATCTCGTTTAAAATCTATCAACAATATAAACAGAAATCAAATTACTCAAGTAACATGATAAAAAAGAAGAAAACGGAAAAACATACGCATTGGCACTAATTTGTTCCGCTATCGACCATAAAAATATGCCGAGCAAAAGTCGAATAGGCCAACTAGCACAAGCCATACTTAAACTTAACAAAGGGATTGTTAATTGTGAGTAAACTGGTGGTATAATGGGGAGCGTTTTTATGACTTCAAGTTTTGAATAATGTAAAACTAATGACGTTAATAGTGACGTTAGCGATTTATTTTGAATTAAATTGTATTTATTATCGTAGTAGATAGTGCCTGGAACTAATTGCATAAAATTTTTAAATATTCACGATTTCTACCAGCTGCTTAAAGGCAAACAGACTGGCTGTGAATAGCATTCATTAATATTCTTTGAACCGTTCGAACCGCAGAGCGAGCAAACTTTCAATGTACGCACTGCATTTTAATATTTTGCATACTGAAGCAAACTAGAGACAAAGACTCTTATTTCTATTTCGAAAATTGTGCTGAAAATTCGAAATTATACTGTTAGCGGCAGTTTAAAAAATCTATGAAAATCGCTAACCTTTGCGCTTTAAGAGTTGATCATGGATATTTGGCGTCCAGAGTCGTACTTTGACGCTTTAATCGACTTGAACCTCTAGTTCTAACGATAGCTCAAGCGCCGGCCTTCAGCAGGGGGCCTCGCATCATACTTAGACGATAATGCCAAAACTTTGGAGGGGGCCGATCAGTTACTTTAAGTGATTTGTTTTGAGGGTCTCGAAGCGAGGTGGCCGATCGCAAGGAACGAGAGCTCGCATTGAATTTACTCTCTGGCAATGATAGCGTCGTTTGTTTACATTCGACTGGCAGCAGTTTTGTAATAGTTTCTCAAGTATTTTCTTCATTTCTGTATTGCATACCGTCCGTTACAGGTGTGATCACTTTTCGATCTCTTTTCTGAAATCGTGTTTGGTGTTAATGCGAGCCTGTACATGACGTTCGTTTCCTTCTGCAACCGTGCTAAAAATAAACAGTCCGTAGCCCATATTAGTAGTTACCGCAGGCTGAATTGTTTCACTACAGAACAAAGCATAGCGAGCGCGGCAAACATCGGAGCGCATTCATAACAAAATTAAGCAGTGCATCATGCAATCAATAATAGGCCTATACTAGGACACGATACGGTTAAAATTTGGGCCAAAAGCGCTACCTCGTTCAAAAGTTGCGTCGCCTGCCTTTTTTTGAATCACCCTGTAGTTATAGGGGCATAATGTACGAATCGCGACTTTGCATCACTTTTGTTCCTGCAAACTACTCTTTAATTCAGCTTTTTCTCCTTGAAACATCCTTGCAATTATCAATTTTAAACTTGAACAAATTTCCGTCAAATTCGTTCCAAATCCAATACGCCAACCCGTACTTCAGCATGAGAGAGCTGTAAACTTTCGCTCTATAGAGCAATTAACGTGATTAAATGCTCTCCGTTAAACTGAATTAGCTGAAATCTTGGATGACATTCGACGATCCCGCTAATAACATGCATGGATAGCTTGATTGAATTCTTGCCTATAATTGCTGACCACTTCTTGCCGATATATGAAGCCTGACGCCGATGCGACTAATGCTCGCGTTTCACTTTCAAAGGAACTTCATATCTACAACAGCGTATGCGCCCAACAGATATCGCCATGGAATCGCAAGAAAGCCATCACATTTCTCCACTTCAACCAAAGCTTGTGGTAAACCATGTACTCAACACACTTGTCGACTTCAAGATCGGTCCTCCGAATCGCTCGTTGAAGTCAGTGTCATTATGGCTGATGAGGAATGGTTTTTGGTTTGTGATGTATCTTCTGAGCAGCTATGTGACCATAAATTCGTGTCTGAGTTTGTTGAAGGACTATTCAAGCGCTCCCGTTCTTACGCGCGTGACGGGTAGCGTGGCCAGAATGGTACCGCTGCCAAATATAACCGTTTGCGTGCCCTTCAATGCTGCACTGATGTTTCCGCACACATCATCGAAAGCAACGTTGTATTCCAATTCGATGGAGGATTTCTTTAACAAAACTATCGAAAACGGTAGATTTAATGCAACGAATTATGTCGAGGAATGGAAAAGGCATAACTTTGTAAAAGAGATTAACGAGATTTACAATCCGACGCTTTTAATTCTTCACAATTATCTTACGATCATGCATGAGGCAGAATATCTGCGTGAAGCGATGGAGAATCCGTTCGAAAGTTTGTTCAGGCAAGCGCAATCGGATCAAAAACATACTTTGTTGAATATTTTAGTGCCACAAATAGAAAACATGAACATTACAATTGATGAAATTGAATACATTATTCTTGAACATTTCAAAATGGGCGCTCTTTTTGAATACGGATACGAGTATAGAGAATTCTTATTTTGCATTTATCGCTCCGAAAGCGACTTGTACGATCGATGCGGTTTCTTCGATACTATATCTTATCTGGATCACAATCAAATTTGCTTCAAAATGCACAACAACACCCTTCAAGCTGATAACGCGACACAAAAGACTATTCATGTGCGCATCTTCGATGAAACAGGAGTCATCAAAAATACTAGAAGGAAAATAATATTCAACTTCGATGAAGATGCAACGCCACCAAATTTTGCTGCAACTGCAGATGAGAGTAGTGTCATTGAAATGACACATGGTGAGGACAAAGAAATGTTTATCGATTATGAGGTGAGAACACTAGCAATTACTAGATAGTATCTATAGTAGTAAGTTTTACCGGGGAATTATTCAATGTTAATTTGCTAAAAAATTAAAAAGATGAACAAAATATCTGTCAGGTTTCTCAAAATAGAAGCTCTAGGATAAAGGCGCAGAGAGCGTTCGTTTGGAGAAGAAAATATTGATCATGCACCGACAATTTCTACATAAGATTATACATTGTGAGGCACTTAAACTGGCCTATTTATACTCATTTTTTAACGACGAAAAATTCTCATAAATAATTTGCTCATGATTGAATTATTTCTGAGTAAATGGTAAGGCGCAATGGAATCTGAGCTTTAGTGACTACTGTTTGGCCAGTTAGATTATGAACAGAACAAGTTTCGTTTTTCAAGCTTCCAAGTTTTTACTTATATTTAGGATAGAATCAAATGAACATGTATCTTACTTGCCTTTAGATAGCCTAAAGAAAAAAGTGAAAACTGCATATTTTTGTCCATCCTGAAGCACCTCTAACATGCAGTATGCGCTACGATATTATATTGTTTGCAGAATGTTTATAGTGGAATATCAAGAATATTAAATGGAAAACTGAGCTGTTCGTACCAGAGCCGTCGAGAATGTGAGGAAAACTGTAGGAAAGATCTCATTAAAACTATGTGCAATTGTACGCCTGTTACTTTTAAAACTGGACAAAGCGACAAAAATAAATGCACATTTGCGCATTATGTGAACTGCCTTAATTACTCTGGGAATGAAGATGAGGAATGCCGAAAAGACTGCTCCGCCATAAGTTGCAAACAGTCGAACTATAAAGCAACCAAACCATCAAGTGCAGCACCCTCTTCTTGGTTTACGAGGCTCACAATAACGCTCAATAAATATGATTGCTTAATCTACGAAGAGTATTTCAAGTGGACAGTTCCGAATCTTATTTCTGCTATTGGAGGAGCGTTAGGAATTTGGCTTGGCATTGATCTCATTATTCTGATTCGGTTCATATTCGCACTAACAAGAGAGATTTTCGTCACCGCACTGTCGTTGGCTAATCTAGAGCTGACAACAACCGAAGGCAATCAAATTAATTTTGCTGAATCCATAATCAGAAGAGTATGCACTGCATTAAACATTAAAATTCCACAACAGCTTTCGTGGGCTTCTCTTGTCATGTGGTCGCTTGGAAAGATTCTTTGGGCGGTAATTTATCTAGCCGGTGCCGTGCTCACAGCAATATTTTGTGTCCAGCTGTGCGAGCAGTATGCAAGCGGTGAGATGAAAACAGGTATGCAACTATCTCTCAAAAAATCGATCTCATTGCCTCCTGCTACCCTCTGCCTCTACCACGACATCTATTATTATAATATTAATCCGAGTCTTGCGCCGTCAACCAATTATACGGACGCATTAAGTGCCTATCTAAGTCAATCAACTATCAGCAAGGAGAGCATTCTTCAATATGATGGCGATAGTTCAAGTTGGCCACCTGTTATGGTTTTCGTAGTTTACAAGTACTTGAGCGTTTTAAATTATTTCGAATACTGTAATCCATTTTACGATATACCAGATCGATTTGCATTCGCTGATTGGCGTGGAACGGCTATTCTTTCACTTTCTGATTATATCGACGGGCCTGACAATTACTGTTATAAATTTTTGAAAGACTATGAATATAATTATTCTTCAACTTCTTATGATTTCTACATCAAATGTCGAGGTACGTTCATCAAACCAGTTTGCAAAATAAGAGAAACAGCTTTAGGAGTTAATTACTTTTTCTTTGAAAAATTCCTTCATGTAATTATTTTTATTACGGAGGTCAATTGGTGTAATGGTTTGCGGACACACCTACACATCTCTAGAACGCGGGTTCAATTCCCGCTGAGGGCGTCTCCTCACCTAACCAAGGTACTCATCCCTCCAGGGTCGGGGAATTGGTAGCAGCCTCGCTGCGAAAAGTTTCCACATTACTAACATCCCCGGTGTCAGGCATGCGACGGCAGACCGGATATTCTGCTGTCGCATTCATATGGCGGGCTCATACCCACCAGCAGAGAGCGGACCCTGAGATAGCGGGACGAACGCTAAGGAAATTTTTAGTTATTTAATTTATTGCAAATTTCAACAGCAAATTAATTAACAGAATAATTTTCAAAAACTTTAGAAAAAAATACTTAAACGCTAATAGAATATCACAGAAATAGTTAATTGCTTGTAACATTTCAATATTTATAAAACGATTTACTTTCGCTTCAGCTGCATCTTCAGTTTGTCCGCAGTTCTTGTTTTTAGTCAGTACCGTACAAGCAGTTCCTATCTGAGATCGAAGCACGATCTCAGGTATGTCGCAGAAATGGAAGTTTGATCGTAATCAACAGGGTTTCTAAAGATTTTGGTATTTGTACACTCGTAAATTATTTTTTATATTGCACGAGTATTTATCTATTATCCAAAAAATAAACAATTGTAAACTTTCAGAGGAAGTAGAATTAGCTCACAAATTTGATTGCGCAAATGCTATCGAAAAAGTTCTCATACCAAAGCTTATGGAGCTCAATATTACTGCTGGAGAACTGCGTCAAAAAACTCTTTATCAACTGAATAGCGACGCGCACCTTACATTTCGTTTTCTCCGTTTGAATGAAAATACTATGATTAACAACTTACGACCCGCAGCTTTCAGTTTGGATTCCTACTGTATGCACATTCCTCTCAAAAATGTCGAATATACGAGAGAAAAAGATTACGCAGAAATTGTCATGGAAAGTAACAAAGTAATCGATACGCGTTGGAGCTACTATTCTCCAATCAGGTTTATATTCGATGAAACGTTCGTTCCTCTTCATGATATAGAAGAGGCTCACTTTAGTAGACTGGAAAAAGAGGTCGGGTCTGTTTTCCAAATGAAATTTGGCAAATCGAAAATCTTTTCCGTGCGAATTAACTACAAAATGGCCTTAGAACCGGATTCACAAAAATGCGCCAGCGTCAAGAGTACGGAGGAATGGTTTCTGCTACATCGTATCCAGTACATAGAGAAATTGTGCAACTGTTCACCAACCAGCTGGCCAGAGCTGTTACCTTCAACAAGCAGCATGTGTACGTTACTGGAATATGAAACATGTCCGATATTATATGAAAGCAGCAGATTCTTTAATTACGAGAATGACGCGTTGGGCATACCTTGCGAACAAACTAAGATTGACACTAAAGAAGAGGAAATTAATGAAGACGAAACTAACACGAAAAATACCTCCATTTCGCGTATACGAATCCGTATTGGAGATTTTGCATATTTGACAATTAAAGAAGAAAGAGCAATGACTTTTATGGATTTCGCTGTTGCCTTTGGCGGCTCGTTAGGCATTGTGCTGGGTCTCGACTTTCGATTCATCGGTTGGCTAGTTTTCACGCCTGCATTCGTCCTAATTAGTCACCTATTGAAAAAATTACTATACAAAAAAGCATTCTTTCTTAAGCCAGTGAAAAATACTAGACTGAAACGTGCACTTAATGCTAAATATGCACGTCTGATAGCAAATATTTTGAAACTGGATCTACCAGATATTCTAAGACTAAATACATTTACATTCATTAAAAAAGTGACTAAAAATGTGTATTGGATAATTTATTATACAACTGGAGGAATATTAACATTCTTGATAGTCACATCTGTAGTCATTAACTACACACTCAATGACAATGCCGAAGTAAACTTCGAACCAATGAGCAACGAATCCATTTCACTCCCTTCACCAACAATCTGCCTGCCCTTTTTCCCTTTGAAAATAGATTCCGATCGTGGACAAAGGAATACTACTTCCACGACCTTTGTTCAAAATTACTTGTTAGCCAAAACAAAGATGGAGTTTTTGGGAGATGACTGGGATTATGCATTTATCAACTATGTGCACTCTTATATAGTGCAATATGGAAAATATGAATGGTATCTGTATGATGACTTTCCAAAAAATATGGAACATTCTGCCTTCTTCAACAGTATAGATAATATGACAAATGGTATGAACATGACTTTTGAAGAATTGAGAGAGAAATTTGGAAGGGAATTAACAAAAAAGTATCAACTGAACATAATGTACCATGCAAATACCTCGGAAGAAAATACTGAAACCTTTAATATTCACGCAGTGTTTGTTGAAGAATCGAAAATCTGTTACAAGCCATCGATGGAGTCTCTGACATTTAAGTCTTCTTCAAGTTGCTTGAAAATTACTGCAAATGGAGCACTAATGCGCAATTATGGCGAATATTATGATAAATTGGCACCCATAACTATCGATTTAAACGGCAGGGACACGAACAAAAAAGGAGCAACTATACTTGATGCGACCGTGTTCGGCAGTTTTGGCGAAAACACGACCGTAGCGCTTGAGATCGACACTATCATTAAAGCCTAT